>SMDT01002359.1:0-40040 GCA_005392925.1 Aquilaria sinensis
CTGATGGCGTTAGCGTGTCAGAGCGCCTTTTGAGGCGGCTTATGACGTCTGTGAAAGGACGTGTCAGAGGCTTCCTTAAATGCTTCCTTAAATGCTCCTGCCGTACTCCCGAGGTCCCTGGGCGAGGTCGTCCTTTGGTACGGACAATGCCTCTTCGGGAAACACGCACCCAGTTCGGGGGTTCCCAGCTTCAGGGAGTTCCGCCTTCGGGGAGATCATGTTCGGCCCGCAATAGCTGGTGCCTCTTTTCCGAAGGCGATCTGTTTGCAACCTCAGGGGGCTAGTAGTATCCTCAAGTTTCCTGGCGTGACGGGCTCGGAGCTCTTCGGCTATCTCCCGAGGTGTATGATCTCACCTTTTCTCGGGTAGCGCCAGTTTCTTCTGGCCATTCTTGTGGCAGGGAGTTCGGCCAGATAGAGGCGATAGTCTTTGGCTATCACATGCCCCCCTTTGGAAAGCCGAAGTGAAGACTTCGGTTTTGCATCTCTTTCCGAGGTTGCTCTTGGGAGTTTCTTAGGAAGCTTAGCCTGTTCCGAGGATGTACCTCTTGCCCGAAGGTATGGGCTGTTCGGCCTTGGCCTGTTCTTTGGTGTCTTCGAGGTGGAGCCTGTGCCGAAGATACACCTCTTGCCCGAAAGTCATGGGCTATTTGGCCATAGCCTGTCTCTTGGTGTCCTCGAGGTGGCCTGCTCTTTGTTTCTGCAGGTCTGATGGCCAAGCGTGTCAGTCTGAGCGGCGCGTCCCAGTTTTCCAGGGATGTCAGAAGACGTGTCCCAGTTTTCAAGGGATGTTTGGAGGACGTGTCCCCCATTTTTGCGCAGCGGTTGACACATGGCGCTTTGCCATTGGAGGAGAGTCGCGTCGGTTACAGAGGGCACGCTTTTTCAAGTGCAGAGAGCAGTTACAGCGTCGGTTCGCCTCCAAAGGGTATTTATGACGACGTTTCGGTTACCCACCTCTGGCTTATAAATAGCTCATTTCATCATAAGTTCCTTTTGCTCACTCTTTTGCTCTTTTCTCTGCTTTGCCTCTGTTCTTGCATTTTTCTTGCTTTCTGTGGCGGAGCTTCCGTAATCAAAGTCTTTTTTCCAGCCAACTTTCACGATGGCGTCCTCAGATTTTGGCAAATCTTTTGGTGGGTTTTTATTTTCCAGCGCGTTTTGATCCCTGTGTTCTTCTGAGTTTTTCTCTGGAAACTGTTTTCTTCCGTTTTCAAACTCATTTTTACGTCGAAAATGCCCATTCCTGAGAGCTGGTAGCCTCTTTTAGCCCATCCTTGTTGCACCACCCCTGAGAAGTTAGAGAGGTGGAAGCAAAAATTCTTTCTTCCCTCTTACGCCGTTATCAGGCTGCCTCGTTCTAGCCACTATGCATTTTCAAACCATAGTAAGGAGGTTACCGTTTTCCGAGCCCAACTGAAGGCCGGTCTTCGATATCCCCCTCGAAGATGGTGTGCGAGTTCTGCCAATTTCATGGCATTGCGGTGAACCAGCTTCCCCCGAACTCGTTCTGCTATTTCAACGCCTTTCTCTGCATGTGTGGCGTCTTCGGGATAGAACCCCATTTCAGGATTTTTATGTAGTACTACAAGCTCTCTGTGGTCCCGAAGGGTGGCTTCTATTTCATGCTACCTCGGGGATCCGGGAGCAAGAAATTCATGTTCACCTCGCCACTAAGGATAGCTGGCGGGGGTGACAACAGAAGTTCTTCTTCATGAAGAAGGCTGAGGCCTGGTCGTATGTTCCGACCGAATGGGCTCAGGGAACACTGGATGCGGACGTTGGTGATCTGAGGATGCTGCTGACCCCAGAGTTGGCTCCCGTGTTCGCGTATTTCGATGCCCGCATTCGGGCTGTCTCTGACTGGGATCCCGAGGTCTCTCCGCGTGCCCTTTACCTTTTTCCAATCAACTGGAAGTTGATGACCGAAGAGGTCCTTCGGGAACTGAAGGTGGTAAAGGAGCACAAGACTGACCTCGGGATGCCAGCTCCTGCCATCGCCGGGAAAGATTCCTGGTTGGTCAAGCTTCTTAAGGAGGAGATTTCTTTCGAAATGCTTGCCGAAAGTGAGTTATCTTCTACTCCTTTGCTGTTTTTTCCTCGGACTTACGTTGATGTTTCTCTCCTGTTTCAGAGATGGGCGACGACACTGCCGCCTATTACAAGTCCCTCTTCTCCGGCCAAGTGGAGAAGGACGATCAGATGAAGAAGGCGGCTTCCAGAAGGCGGAAGTCTACTGGCGCGGGTCCTTTGAGGAAACGGACAAAGAGAGCCGCTCAGGTTCCTCTAGATGAAATTTCTGAGGAGACTGCCGAGGAGCCTGGGACAGCCGACATTCCGGCGCCTGAGGCTGCTGCTTCCGAGGTCCCTCCAACCGACGTCCCTCCTCAAAGTCCTACTGCGTCGCCGGCCCTCCTTGATGTAGTGGTAGAAGTACCTTCTGCCGAGGAGCGGCGCAAGCAGAAGGGCAAGGGCGTTTCGATCGAGGAGGCCGAGGACTCCGAGGACGTTGTTGTCGAGGTCCTGCCAGGTTTGTTTCCAGTCAAAGTGTACTTCATTTGTTTTTTCTGGAATTGCCTTTATCTCTGACCTGCTTCTCTTTTTCGCCCTGTAGGGGAGTTACTTACCCCGAACTGGGCGGCCGAGCACGCGAAGGCGAGGGCCCGCCGCGACGCCAAAGTCCCGCAAGGGAAGATACCGAAGGAGCCTTTCTGGACATTCATGGAGGACATGAACTTGTACTCCGAGGACTGTCCTGAAATGGCCAAGCAGATTGCGAAGAGGGTGCTCACCGAGGCCTCCTTCAAGGCTATAGCGGCGGCCCATCCGGGGGATAACACCCTTGCTGCGAAGATCACCGAGCATGCTGCTCAGGTATATCCTTCACAGCTCTTCCCCTTCAATTTTATCCTAAGTGTTCGGCTCTTACTGACCTTGCGTTTTATCTTCTTTGCAGCTGCTGGGGTACGCCGGCTTTCTCCGAGTTCGGGTAGCCAGGCAGACGGCATTCCGAGCTTCGGCCTTAGAGGCCCTAGAAAAGGCGAAAGCGACGTGCTCGAAATTGACCGCCAAGAACCAGCAGCTGGCAGATGCTGCGAAGGAGGAAGCTGCCACCCTTCGGGAGGAGTTCCGAAAAGAGAAGGAAGTCTTGATGGCGGACTCCTCCCGGAAGATTGCCGACCTCCGTAATGACGTGGCGGGGCTGCGTGCTGCAAACCAAGACCTTCTCCAAGACAAGGCAAAGAAAGAGAATATCATAGTCACGCTCTTGTCTGAGAAGAAAGCCCTTCAAGCCGAGGTCCAGTCTTTGAAGGAGGTGCCAAAGGGGGAGGAGCGGATAAAGGTGCTGGAAGAGGAGGTCGGGGATCTGAAGGACGAGCTTGACGACCTTGAGCTTAAGAAGAACAAGTCTGATCAAATGAACAAGGTCGCGTTTCAGGACGGCTTCTGTCTCGTTCGGCACCAGGTTCTCCAGAGGTTCCCAGGTCTGGACCTCTCTTTTCTAGAGGGTCTAAACATTCCTGGGGGACCTCGGTGGAAATGGTCCAAGATCGAACATCTGAAGCTTCCTCCTTCAATTCCAGCGCGGAAGGTGGCGGAAAAGGGTGGACAAACGAGTGGCTCTCAGGACGCCGCGAACCCTTAGGCTTTTTTAGGGCCCCTTTTCCTTCCCTTCTATTTTGTACTCCTTCTTCGGGCACTTCTTTATTGTAAGGCAGCTTTGCTCTTAATGAAGATTTTTTGGCTAAGTGTTTCTTCAAGTTTCTTTATTTCCATTGTCCCGAACACGTTCGCTCAAGAGACTTCGGAAAACCTGCGATCAAAGAAACTTTTTTACCTTCCTTTGTCCCGAGTGCGTTTTACTCGAGAGACATTCTGGAAAGTCTGAGAAAATTTGACTAAGTCTTTTTGCAGGCTTTTGCATTTTCAATTTGTCTCGAACATGATTGCTCAAGGGGCTTCGGAATACCTTTAGTCAAATTTTTTTTTTTCCAGATGTCCCGAGCACGCTTGCTCTAGGGACTTCGGAAATCCTTCAGGCAAAATTTTTGTTTTTCCAATTGTCCCGAGCATGTTTTCTCAAGGGACTTCGGAAAACCTTTCCGCGAGATTTTTCACTTCCCATTTTCCCGAGCACGTTCGCTCAAGGGAGCTCGGGAAATTATCTCTGCGCTGGCTACGGCGAGTACTTCTGCGATATTTTTGTTTTCCATCTTTCCCGAGCGTGATGGCTCAAGGGACTTCGGAAAGTCATATCTACGCTTTATCATGGCGAGCATCTTTCGCGGAATTTTGTTCAATTTCTGTACTTAAGGAATTTTCTCAAGATACTACTGTACTTAGAACATTTTTTGTACAACATACCTCCTCCGCTCAACCTTACGCGTAGAATTTTTTCGAGGCGTCTGAGTGCCAAGTGTTTTTCAATTCTACGCCCTCAGTGTCGCCAAGCTTGTACTCGCCTTTTCGTACTTCGGCGAGAACCAGATAAGGTCCTTTCCAGTTTGCGCGAAGTACTCCGTGGGACGGCCTTCGGAGTGCGAAGTTGGCCTTTCGGAGAACGAGGTCTCCCTTCTTGATTTCTTTTGGCCTGGCCCGTAAGTTTACGGCCACGGCCACTCTTTGCTGGAAAGCTTTACCTCTCAGCTCGGCTATTTCTCTGTGTTTGGCCACACGATCGAGATTGGTTCTCAGACCGAGGTCGTTACCACCTTCATCAAATGCTTGCACCCATACTGAAGGTTGAACTATCTCTACTGGGATAATGGCCTCCTTTCCGAAGACGAGTGAGAAAAGAGTCTCCCCTTTGGCTCTTCGGGGCGCCTTTTGGTAGCTCCATAATACACTTTGGAGTTCTCTCGGCCATTTCCCCTTGGCTTCCCCTAGTCTCTTTTTCAGGCCAGCTTTTATGGTCCTGTTCGATACTTCCACCTGCCCACTGCTTTGGGGGTGAGCCATTGGGGCGAAGTGCATCTTTACTCCGAGGTCGGCGATGAATTCTTGGAATCCCTTGCCTATGAGCTGGGATCCATTATCAGCTACCGGTACCCTCCGTATGCCGAATCCGCATACGATGTTCTCTCATACGAACTTCTGCACTTCTTTTGCCGAGATAGTTGCCAGTGGTTCTGCCTCTACCCATTTTGAGAAATAGTCCACTGCTACCACGCAGAATTTCACGCCTCCGGGTGCTGTGGGGAGTGGCCCAATAAGGTCTATACCCCAGACTGCGAAGGGCCAAGGATAGTCTGCCGAAGTTACCATTTCCGAGGGTGTCCTCTGGATTTTTGCATGTCTCTGGCAGCTACCACATTTCCGGACGAACTGTCTTGCGTCCTTTCTCAGGGTAGGCCAGAAGTATCCTTGGCGGAGTATCACTGCTGCAAGGGCATCAGTTCCAATGTGTGGACCACACATGCCTTCGTGAACTTCTTCAAGGACCATTTCAGTATCCTCTTCATTCACACATCTTTGCAGCGGGTTCGTATATCCCTACCGGTATAACTCTTCGCCAATCAGGAAGAATCTTCCGGAGCGTCTTCGCAGTCTTGCAGCATCACCGGGGTCTTCGGGGAGCAAATTCTCTGCGAGGTATCTTTTTATTGGGTCTTTCCACCCTGTTCCCGAGGTCGCTATGCTCAGCACTGAGATGCTCGGATGGTCTAGCACCTCGGTGTATGTTTTCGACTTCGCCAAGCAATCTGCCTCAGTGTTATTCCGCCGGGGTACATTTTCGATCCGTACGGCGTCAAACTCTTGGATGAGCTTTGCTACCAGCTCATGGTATTTTGCCAAGATTGGGTCCTTTGCCCCATAATCTCCTGCTGTCTGCCGAACTACCAGCTGGGAATCGCTGTGAGCCTTTAAGTTTCTCACGCCAATCTTTCTGGCCAAGCGTAATCCCGCTATGAGGGCTTCATTCTCAGCTACATTGTTGGTGACGTTGAAGCTGAACTTGATAGGCTTCGTTACCTCCAGGCCTTCGGGGCCCCTGATAATTACTCCAGCTCCCTGGTGTTCGGACCCCGAGGCTCCGTCTACGTGCAAGGTCCAATCTGGCTCACCCTCTTTTGGATCTGAATGGCTCTCCTCAGTGATGGGTATTTTGGCGATAAAAGCTGCCAGTGCTTGGGCTTTTACGGCCTTCCGAGGCTCATACGTGATTTCGTGTTCGCCCAGCTCTACGCACCACTTGGAGAGCCTTCCCGAATGATCATCCCTCTTCATGACATCCCGTAGCGGCAGACTACTTCGGACGATGATGGGGTGAGCCTGAAAGTATGGTCGCAGCCTTCTCCCTGCAAGCACCAAGGCATATGTAGCTTTTGGAAGCAAAGGGTACCTGACTTCGGCGCCATGCAGGGTCTTGCTGACATAGTATACCGGCCATTGCTTTGGCCCTTCTTCTTTCACGAGGACCGAGCTCACAGCCTTTTCTGTAACGGCCAGGTAGAGTACGAGGGGCTCTCCCTCCCGAGGTTGTCCCGGAGTCGGCAGGCTGGCGAGGTAGACTTTGAGTTCTTCCCAGGCCTTTTGGCAATCTTCATCCCAAGGATGATCATTTCTTCCGAGGTCGCCTTCCATTTTTGCTGCCTTTGTGAGGATTTTGGGGAAGGGTCGACACCTATCTCCGTACCTGGAAATAAACCTGCTCAGAGAGGTTATTCTTCCGGTGAGTCTCTGCACATCTTTGATTGTGGTAGGAGTTCGGAATCTCAAGCAGAGCCTCAATCTTCTCGGGGTTAGCATCGATGCCTCTTTCGGATACCATGCACCCAAGGAGTTTTCCCGAGGTCACCCCGGAGATGCACTTCTCAAGATTAAGGCAGATCCCGAAGGCTCTGGGCTTTTGGAAGGTTTCCTCTAAATCTGCAACGTGGTAGCCGGGCAGCTCGTTCTTGACTATCATATCATCAACACACACCTCCATGTTTCTCCCCATTTGGTCTTTGAAGACCTTGTTCATCAACTTCTGGTAGGTGGCTCCTACATTTTTGAGCCGGAAGGGCATCCTGATGTAGTAATATGTTTCTCCCTTGGTGATGAAGGCAGTCTTCTCTTCATCTTTGGGGTTCATCCTTATCTGATGGTAGCCACTGAGGGCGTCTAGGAAACTTAGGAGCCCATACTCAGCAGTTGAATCTACCAGTTGATCTATTGGCGGCAGAGGGTATGAGTCTTTCGGGCAAGCATCGTTCAAGTTTCTGAAGTCGATGCACATCCGGAGTTTGCTGCTACCTTCTTTTGTGGCAATGACCACGTTGCTTAACCATTCGGGGTACTTGACCTCCCTGATAACTTCAGCATCTAGGAGACGCTGGACTTCGGTTTTGACAAAGTTGCTTTTGTGGGCTGAGATGCTCCATTTCTTTTGCCGGACAGGTTTTGCTTCCGGGCTTACTTTGAGGCTATGCTGTATTATGCCAGGGTTTACTCCTGGCATATCTTTCGGCGAGTAGGCAAACAGATCTTTATTTTCCGGCAGAAAGGATTCAAGTTTTTCCTTGTCACCTTCGGCCAAGCTCTTCCCCATTCGGGTAGATTGTCCTGGGACAAGATCTACTGCTTCCGTTTCTGCTTTGGTGAGATTTCCTTCTTTGCCATTTTCTGGCGCCTTTGCCTCCATTGTTTCCGCGAGGTCGTTTGCCGGAGCTTTTCGTTCTTTCACAAACACCTTTCTTACCTCGACTTGGTCTATGAAGACCTCTGCATCTCCATCCTTGGTGGCGAATGTGACGGTCAACTACTTCACATCCGGACGAATATGCAGGTTCCCCATTGTCCGTCTCCCAAGGATGGCATTGTACGAGGACGAGACGTCCATGACGTTGAATCTTGCCATTGTGGAGGCGTACAGTTCAGTTGCTCCGCTTATCGAAATCCCTTTCACCGTCAACGGGAGATCGATCTATCCGAGGTCTAGGAGTTCGGATAACTCAACCCCGAAAGTGGTCGAGGTGATACGCTTTAGTTCGCTCCTGGAGATGCCCAAGCTCGGCAGCAGGTGCAAGAATAGGACGTCAGCTTTTGAGCCATCATCAAGCAACACTCTTTTGACGCCTCAGTTCCCTATCTTTGCCGTGATCAGCAGCGGGTCGTTGTGGGGAGAAGACGGCGGTGGAGCCATCTTTGCGAGCCAGTTTCTTTGATGGACTTTTGATAGTCCATGACTGCAATTTCTCTGGCTTTCCGCTTTCTTTCTGAGGATGGGAGCCCCGTGGTGATGGTTTGGATCACCCCTGCTGGAGGTGGGGGGCGACTTTTTGGACTTCGGTTTTTCCGCCTGTCGGAGTCATAGTCCTCATCTTCAGCCCTTTCTTCCTCCATCTTTCTTCCTTTCCGAAGTTGGCCCTGTTTTATCAGCGACTCTATGGGGGCGTGTTCCGGGGCGATGTGGCAGAACATTCTGAGCGGTGCCTTTCCATGTACGCCATGGAAGCAATCTTCGGTGTCATAGCCGTGTTGCGATGAAACTGGCAGGACTTCTTGGTTTCCGCCAAGGGTCGCGATGAAACTTGGGCATTCTTTTTGTTATCCGCATGGCCCGAATTTGCGTCCCTTGCCTTTCCAGCGCCATGAATGTCCGTGGTCTCGTGTGGTGCTCAAGGGCATCGCTCGGATGATGTTGGTCCGTGTAGTGCTCAATGGTGTGAAACTTTGAGGTTTCCTTCCCCGCATCCTCCGAGGTCGCCCTGCCTGTTCCGTCGGATGGCGAGCTTGTTGGTTGGACCCTTTGGCGCGGTAGTGATCGGACTTCGGCCCTGCCAATCTCAGCTCCTCGGCTGTCATGTTATGTTCAGCCCTTCGGTAAAATTCTCCGAGGGTGTCAGGGGAGTCCTTTGAGAACTCGTAGAACAGCTGTGAGTCCTGCCGAAGGCCTCGAGTCATGGCAAGAATGCGGATTTCGGGCCGAAAGTCTGGGACACTCAGGGCTTCCCTGTTGAACCTTTCGACATAGTCTCGGATGGTTTCTCCGTTCCTCTACTCTATGTCGAACATCTGTACAGGCATCTTCGCAGTAGGTCTGCTTCCAATGAACTGCTGGGTGAAGGCTGTGGACAACTCCCGGAACTCAGTGATGGTCCCTGGATGCAAGGAATTGTACCACGCCGTGGCTGGCCCTGTGAGGGTGACCCCGAACCACTTGCACACGGTAGCGTCATCAGCACCGTGTGTTATCATGCTCCGTCTGTACTTCGTCAGGTGGGCCTGCGGATTAGTACGGCCATCATAAATTTCCAACCGAGGTACTCTGAACTCGCGTGGCATGGCTGCCTCAACGACGGCCTGAGTGAAAGGGGAGTCATCTTCGCAGGATGTTCCCGAGGGTCTGGGCCAAACGGATCTTCTGGCCACTTGTTTTTCCACTCTGTCCAGCCGTGCTAATATCTTCTCCATGAGCACTGTGGCGCTAGGGCCTTCTTCAGGGAATGGAGATCGTCGGCGCCTCTTCGGGGGGCGAGTTCGGCGCTGAGGGGACAAGGACCTCGCCTCAGGTGACGAACTGCTTTGCTGTGAGACTCTCGGCTTCTTGGACCTGGTTTGTCCCACAGAACGTTTCCCGAGGGCCATAATCTCTGTGGACGATTCTTCGCGAGGGTCTCCATTCCCCGAACTGCGATGTATGGACTTGGGGCTCCTCCGCCGAGGGCGTGTCACTGAGGGTGGTCTCTCGGCCTGCGCTTGCTGTGGCCACCTTTGGCCGATCTGCTGTGTTACTTCAGGCACGACCGAACGCTGAAAGTCCCTCAAGAAACTCATAGTGACTACCAGAGGGCGGTCTCCCTCGGGCGCAGAAGTCCCTGGGAGTGTCTGCTCAGCAGCCGGTTGTATCTCAGGCGCGGACGGGGACCTCGGGAGTCCCTTGTCCTTAGAACGCCGAGTCTCAACGACGGCGATCTCAGAGTGGGTTCCCACAGACGGCGCCAAATGATGGCCTCGGGCCTCATTGCTTATAGTCATGGTGACTGGTGGAGAGACTTCTGGGAGGAAGAACGCCTGGTCGACTGGACCGCCTAAAGGAGAGTGCCTGAAAGCTCAGAAACAAAAGGTTAGGAGGCCCCCGGAGTGTTTTTCCGGGGGGGGAGCCTCCGACGCCCAAGTCAGTGGTGGCCGAGAGAAAGGCAGTAAAGATAGCACAAAGGGCTGAGGAGTTTTGCCTGGTAATGGGAGCCGTATTTTGCCAGCCCACCCCCTGTCTGGTATTAAGTCCTGGTATTTATAGGAGTGCCTAGCCCGTTCAGATCGCGACACGTGTTCGGTCGGATGTTCCTGAATTTCTGGGCGTAGGGGACAGATAGTTGGTAGCAGGTTGCCTTGAGCCACGTGCTGAGACGGGCCATGATGTGATTTTGATGGCGTCAGCGTGGTAGAGCGCCTTTTGAGGCGGCTTGTGGCGTCTGTGAATGGATGTGCCGGAGGCTTCCTTAAATGCTTCCATAAATACCCCTGCCGTACTCCCGAGGTCCCTGGGTGAGGTCGTCCTTTGGTACGGACAGAGCCTCTCCGGGAAACAAGCCCTGAGTTCGGGGTTTCCCAGCTTCAGGGAGTTCCGCCTTCGGGGACATCATGTTTGGCACGCTATGTTAGGCGCCACTTTTCCGAAGGCGATCAGTTCACGACCCTGGGGGGGGCGAGTAGTGTCCTGGCGTGCCGGGCTCGGAGCTCCTCGGCTATCTCCCGAGGTGCCTGATCACACCTTTTCTCGGGTAGCGCCAGCTTCATCTGGCCATGACTGTGGCAGGGAGTTCGGCCAGATAGAGGTGATAGCCTTTGGCTATCAATTGGAATCCACTTGGTTAGAAGTTTCTTGACTTGCTTATCCGGTATCAAAATGGGTTTCTCTTCGTAGGTCAAGTCTTCCTGGATGGGTACCACTAAAGAATTAACTACTTGTCCTAGATCCAGTGTGCATTTTTGTAGAAGACTAACGTGAAACACATTATGCACTTAGGATATGTTACCACCTCACAAAATGGGAGAATTACAAGTGTGTCATAATGGCTAAAAACCATTATATTGTGTAATTCTCACCATAGTAATTGAACTGTGGGGGGTAAAAGGCATAATCAACACCTCCTTAAAAGTGTTCCAAGTTGGTAACATGGTCCCCAAGAAAAGCCTTAAGGATTGCTTGTTTTCCGAGCAACCTATGGACTTTTTTGTAAGGTTTTGGAAATTTAGGTACTCAATTGCAAAACTCTCAAAAAAGAGACATGGAGAGTTATGGGAAGGATCTAAAGGGTATGAAAGTGCTATTGGAGGACCAATTACTCATGGAAGACAAGTTTGAACAAAGGAAATTCTAAAGGCAATAAGGACCTAAATGTCCTAGTGTAAACCTTAAGGTGTTCAAGCTTTTGACTTAAGTCTAAGGTTGGAATTGTGGGGTTATCCCACTATGGGGAGGCAGCCATGACTTTATAATTAGTCAAAAATGTTGGGCACATGCGTACCAATGATTTTAAGACAAAGAAACCATAATTAGTGAGAAGGAAAATGACATAAAGCAAGGTGAAGCTTGTTAGTGGCCAAATCACTTATCCCTCTCTCATTTTCATCCTCCCCCAGCCCAAGAACACATCCATACTTCCTCCAAAGCCACCACACCTTCAAACTAGCAATTGATTGAAATTGAAGGCAAAAGGAAGCAACTGGAAGCAAACTAGAGCTATTTCTTGCATACTTCAAGGATCAAGCTTGATTTTCAGCCTACCCACTTTGGTAAGGGTTCTCCAGCTCTCATGGAATGTTTTATGCAATTTTCAAACATCCATGGAGCTATGGCTAAGCTTGGAAGAGAGCCATGTGCTTGATGAACCAAGCTTAGTGAGGGGAGTGCGCTTATTGAAGGTTTTGTGACCTAGTGTGAAGTGCACAATGATGGCAGTGAAGTGAGGGTTTCTAGAGCCCAAAGTTAGTACTAGCTATTGTTAAAATCCTCCTAAGGCCAAGCATTAGCTTGAGTAGGGATGCCATACTAATTTATTTAAGTTTATTGCATGTTTTATGGACTAATCTATGGTTATCGTTGCTGCTGCATTTCATGTGTTTGTTGGTTGTGTTTGGCTGCTGCATTTGGTTGCTTTATCTTGTATATATGCATTGTGGTTTTTTTGTTTTAGTGTCTTTTGATGCAGGTTTTAATGATGGTTACATTGCCTATTGAATCCAAGTGCTACCCTTACTAAGTTTCTCAATGAAACTTACTCCCCTCAATGCTGTCATTTCAGGTCCAGCAGAGAGATCACCTTCAAACAAACCTTTGTGGTTTGAATTTTGATCTGAAATTTCAGGTACATGAACGTCCATATGTATAGTTATGATCTAGAACGTTTTGTGATTTTATGAGCACATTTCGTATTTTTAATGGTGGTACTTATTGTGTTGTGTAAAGCTGTCCAGCATCCTATTTCTGGAGTCCATTGTGCCTCAGGACCTCCTATAACCTAGGGTGCGTATTTAGCTGAGTTAACACCATATTGTAGTGCATGTATGCATGTAAATGTAGTGTATGTAAGATGAGACAAGTATGTGAACATTTGAGTAATGTTTTGGCTATGTAAGTGATGTGGTGCAAAGCTGCCTAAGTGTGAATGATGGGCTGCTTACTTGTAAATTTTGTTTTGACCACATAAAGTTGTTAAAAGAAAGGTAATGTAATTCCTATTTGTAATGGACATATATGGGATAGCCTTGGAGGGCTTTCCCCTTGTGAATGAAGTGTTTGCATGGTTTGGAAAAATTGTATGGGCAAAATGGTCCAAAAGTTGCCAGAATTACGACCATGTACCTAAAGTTTAATATCTCCCTGTGAAGAATCAATCTTGGTATGAAATTTTGACCACACCTAGAGAAGATCTAGAGGTTGAATGGAATTTGGAATTTATGGATTTGGATCCTTGTAACCAAAGATATGACGTTGCAAAATTGGCTGAGTTACTGTTCATTTGGTCAGAATTTTGTAACCAACTTAAAAAATCCATAACTTGGTCCATACGTGGGCTATTGATGTAAAAAAAAATTCCTTGATTTTCTATAAGTCTCTACTTCATAATGGATCAAATAATACAGGGGGGTGTTGTTAGTGTTGTGCCCAAAAGCCAATCATGAGATGATTGTATTTTTGCACATTGAGTCATGATATTTTATTAAGGCATTAATCCAGCAATTATGTTTGTTGTTTTGTTCCTGCGTAACTTAACAAACATAATTGTAACCCTAGAATAATGATATTCTTAGAAGTCCCTGGTCCAGTATTATTGTGGAGCGGGTTGCAATAATACATAACGACTAGCATATGTGGAGACTAATATGAGATATGTAGTCTACATATGGGTACAAGTTGGAGAACTTGTGTACTGGACCGACCCACCATGAGAACACTACATGGATCGTTATATGAGTGTCATAAGTGATTCCCATAGTGATCAGGGTGTTAGTATTGTGCCCAAAAAGCCAATCATGAGATGATTGTATTTTTGCACATTGAGTCATGATATTTTATTGAGGCATTAATCCAGCAATTATGTTTGTTGTTTTGTTTCTGCGTAACGTAATAAGCATAATTGTAACCCTAGAATAATGATATTCTTAAACGTCCCTAGTCTAGTATTATTGTGGAGCGGGTTGCAATAATACATAATGACTAGCATATGTGGAGACTAATATGAGATATCTAGTCTACATATGGGTACAAGTTGGAGAACTTGTGTACTGGACCGACCCACCATGAGAACACTACATGGATCGTTATATGAGTGTCATAAGTGATTCTCATAGTGATCATGGTATATGTAGTCCTTCGACCTAAGATCAACAAGGTTCCCTACATGTGAGTCACATACTTTGATACTTTCCTTTGTTGCTCGTAACTGAGTGAACTTGAAGGAGGTCATTGGGTATGTCACATATCATGCGGAGGGATTTGTATGATCAAGATGGGATTTGTCCCTCCTATGTAACGGGAGTGATATCTTTGGGCCCCTTGATAGAGTGAGACTTAGAAAAATGCATGGCCATGCTCGGATGAGTTGATATATGATATCAATGTCATCAGTTTAAGTTGGTCTACTCGGTAATCAAGAAACCAAAGATTGGGCTATACGAGAGTGACACATTCCATGTCTCGTGCTTAGTCTTGATATCTTGGACAAAGGGACAATGGCATATATCGGTGATGATCATAAAGGTTTAGTCGAATTCACCGACAATCTTGTCACTTGGGTAGCAATGATGTGTTGCTAGACACCGCTCATTGCTTATGATCATAAATGTGATTTATGATCATTGCCAACATGGCAAGAGCCTATTGGGTCGCACACATAGAGCTATTTGGATCATTAGAGTGCATGGGCTAATTATTTGGGTTATGGTTTCACAATAATTTCGTATTAATAATGGGCCCAAGAGTTGAGCCATTATTAAGCCCGAAATTAAATCCTAATTGGATTAGGGCTTTGAAACCCATTAGGCCTGGAAGTTGAGTCTCACTATAAATACAACTGTTAAGTGAGAAATTCGCAGGTCTCCTTGCCCTAGCCTCCCAAAAGGACAGTCGCACTCTTCTCTTGCAATTCCTTGGAGGACGCAAGCTAGCACTGCGAGCGCAAGAGAAACGCATCTGCCGGGACGTGGTGGAAGCGTGGTGATCCCGAGAGGCTCGTGTGGATACCATAGAGAGCCTGAACACGTCAACTGTTCAGGTTTTGTGATTCGACTCTACAGTTGAGTGAGAGATCTCAACCGAAAATTAGGTATGAAATTTTTGAACACCCGGTTTACCCCGTTTCACTTGGATCCTGGAGGGTTTCGGTTAAATTCCGCTGCGCTGTTTGGCTCCCGAAACCCAACACAGGGTATATGTAGTCCTTCGACCTAAGATCATCAAGGTTCCCTACATGTGAGTCACATACTTTGATACTTTCCTTTGTTGCTCGTAACTGAGTGAACTTGAAGGAGGTCATTGGGTATGTCACATATCATGCGGAGGGATTTGTATGATCAAGATGGGATTTGTCCCTCCTATGTAACGGGAGCGATATCTTCGGGCCCCTTGATAGAGTGAGACTTAGAAAATGCATGGCCATGCTCGAATGAGTTGATATGCGATATCAATGTCATCAGTTTAAGTTAGTCTACTCGGTAATCAAGAAACCAAAGATTGGGCTATGTGAGAGTGACACATTCCATGTCTCGTGCTTAGTCTTGATATCTTGGACAAAGGGACAATGGCATATATCGGTGATGATCATAAAGGTATAGTCGAATCATCGACAATCTTCTCACTTGGGTAGCAATGATGTGTTGCTAGACACCGCTCATTGCTTATGATCATAAATGTGATTTATGATCATTGCCAACGTGATAAGAGCCTATTGGGTCGCACACATAGAGCAATTTGGATCATTAGAGTGCATGGGCTAATTATTTGGGTTATGGTTTCACTTTAATTTCGTATTAATAATGGACCCAAGAGTTGAGCCATTATTAAGCCCGAAATTAAATCCTAATTGGATTAGGGCTTTGAAACCCATTCAGCCTGGAAGTTGAGTCTCACTATAAATACAACTTTTAAGTGAGAAATTCGAAGGTCTCCTTGCCCTAGCCTCCCAAAAGGACAGTCGCACTCTTCTCTTGCAATTCTTTGGAGGACGCAAGCTAGCACTGCGAGCACAAGAGAAATGCATCTTCCGGGACGTGGTGGAAGCGTGGTGATCCCGAGAGGCTCGTGTGGATACCATAGAGAGCTTGAACACGTCAACTGTTCAGGTTTTGTGATTCGACTCTACAGTTGAGTGAGAGATCTCAACCGAAAATTAGGTATGAAAATTTTCGAACACCCGGTTTACCCCGTTTCACTTGGATCCTGGAGGGTTTCGGTTAAATTCCGTTGCGCTGTTTGGCTCCCAAAACCCAACAGGTATAAGGTATAGTGATACATTTTATTAGTGGAAGTTACAGGTGCAGTAGCTGGCCACTATAACTTAACAAGATTGCCTAATGTGTGGAAGCCAAAACTAAGACTTGTGCTAGTGTTTTCCTTCTTTGATGCCGTGGTGTGCACGAAATGTGAATATGTGTGTGATGGTTGGACCAATATGCATGTATTTACATAGTGCCCAAGAGGGCCACTTTGGTATGCACACTAAGGGTAGTGTTCTGATGGCCTACAGAACATTACCAATCCTGGGAGTCTAAATGCACAGTTTTGGCACCATAACTGGACTACCCCGGAGTGGGTAATGGGATAGGTTAGGTGGTAATGCCAACTGATAGGCAACCTTTCCTATCTTCTCCAAAACTTCATAGGGTCCAATGTAACTGGGGGCTAACTCACCTCTCTGCCCAAAACGTGTAACTCCTTTCATGGGCGACACTCTGAGAACTACTTTGTCCCCAACTTCAAAACTTAAATCTCTTCTTCTCAGATTGGCATATTTAGTCTACCGATCATTGGCTACTTTAATTCAATTTTAGATTGATTTAACTTTAGCTGTGGTATCAGTTATGATGTTAGGTCCAACAATGACTCTATTTGAAGGATCTTCCCAACAATGAGGCATTGTGCAATGTCTTCCTTATAAAGCCTTGTATGGTGCCATACTAGTAACAGTTTGATAACTGTTATTATAAGCAAACTCAATGAGTGGTAAATGCTGATCCCAATCATCTCTGAAATCAACAGCACACATATGTAACATATCCTCAGAAGTTTGGATCACTCTCTCAGACTGTCCATCAGTCTAAGGATGGAAAGTGGTGCTGAGACTAACCTTGCTTCTTAATGCCTCCTGGAAAGCATTACAAAATCATAACATAAACCGAGGATCTCTGTCAGATATAATTTGATTCGGTATAACATAGAGTCTCACAATCTCCTTGAGGTATAACTAAGCCAATCTCTCCAATGTATAAGTGATCTTGATAAGTGTAAAGTATGCCGACTTCATCAGCCAATCATCCATTACCCATATAGCATCATGCTGACTCTGGGTATTTGGCAATCCTACTAAAAAATCCATAGTAATGGACCCCCATGTCCTCACTGGAAAAGGTAAACTCTGAAGTGTTCTTGCTGGTTTCTGATGTTCAGCTTTAACCATTTGGCATATCAAACACTTCGTCATATGTCCTGCTACATCCCTTTTGATTCTTGGCCACCAAAAATGCGCTTTTAGGGCATGATACATGTTACTAATGCTAGGGGGAACGTTTAAAGTACTACTATGTGCCTTACATAGAACTTGCTGCCTAAGTCCTTCCACATTCGATACATAGAGACAATCTCTATGCTGTAATATTTCATCCTTGTACTAGAATTCCTTCTTTACAGTACAAAGCTTCTTTTCTCTTGAAATGTTCTTCAAGAATGAATCTTTTATTTGAGTGTCCTTAATTCTAACTAACCAAGTTGATTGTATTTCTAGAACGTAGACTAGGGATTTTTCTTGGTTTTGCCAAAATCCCCCAAAACTCCTTTTAACGAATTTGTAGCCTGATCCTTAGATAGGATCACTATTGTGTTTTTCTCCCTCAACACATCGACTACAATGTTCCTCATAGCCGAAATGCTATCGCCCTTCAAATCGATAAGCTCGGGCAAAGCATCACCCTCGGAAAGTCGAGCGTTACCCACAAGGAACGCGAGCACCAACCTCAGAAAAAGGGGGTCTGACACCTCGAACATCCGACCTCGGTGATCCATCATCACCACCGGGAACGGTAGTACCGACCTCGGGAATACTGTGCATCGCCACCCCCAAAAAGGTGACCAAACCGGTATCGGAAGAGAAAGACTCACCACCCTCGGCAGGAGAAAGTGCCCCCGAAGGGGAGCTTCCGTGACAAGGGGGCTTCCGGGTCACTGAAACGATCTCGGAGGAAAGCCCTCCTACTCCAAAGAGCCCTCTTCTACCGAAGGGATGTCGAGAGTACAGTAGAAATAATTAAGGAGGCTCTAACATGCCGTCCTCTCACACAACACGCCGCCCTTATACACGCTCTAACACGCTGCCGCCGGACACGCCCTATCGCACAAACCTACCCTGGCTTTGGCCTTTGGTCAGAACGGCCTGTAGCCGGCTAGAGGCTCCTACACCGAAGGTACGGATTGCATCCAACCGAACATGTGTCATAATCTAAGTGGGTTACGTCAGGCAGATTTATTCACACCTTCATATATATCTATTTGGGAAATGGCCTCAAAGGGACACAGGCAAGAGGGGAGAAAAAAATACATTCTTCATATTCTTACCACTTTCACTCTCTAAAAGTACTGACTTGGGCATCGGAGGTTCCTTCCCGGAAAAATACTCTGGGGACCTCCTAACCCTTATTCTTTAAGTGTTTCAGGCGGTTTTTCCTCAGGAATCTCTCATTCAGGTGTTCCTCCCTCACCGGAACTCCCTCCCAGTCTCACTATGTCACACTGTGAAGACGCCAATGGGCATCAGTTCCCTTTCTAGCACAATATAATCTTTTTTGTATTCAATACATCGATGTTGTCTCATGTTTAAATCCTTCTAAGTGAACAAGTAGTTCAAACTCCTATGATCGGTGAAGGTCTTGAACAACCTCCACATCAAGTAATGCCTCCACAGCTTGAGTGCAAAGATTACTACCGCTAGCTCAAGATTATGAATGGGGTAGTTCAACTCTTTAGGCCTCAACTATCTTGAACCATAGGTGATCACTTGACTCTCCTGCATCAATACACACCTTAGACCAGAACTTGATGCATCAATGTATGCCATAAAAGCGTTGTTCAGATCTAGTAGAATTAGTATCGGTGCACTAGTCAATATTTTCTTCAACTCCATTTGAGCTACCTTATACTTCGATGTCCATTCAAACTTCTGAGTTTTCTTGGTCATGGTCATTAATGGTGTAGCTATCATAGAGAATTTCTCTATGAATCACCTGTAGTAGCACGCTAAGCCCAAGAAACTCCTCACTTCTATTATTGTAACTGGTCTTTTCCACCCAACTACCACCTGAACCTTTTCAGGATCAACTGATGAGCATTGATGATGTGCCCTAAAAATTGAATCATTTTGGACCAAAACTCACACTTAGAGAACTTTGCATAGTATTGATTATCCTTTAGCACTTGTAAAACTGTCCTATGGTGCTCCTCGTGTTCTGGGTTAGTCTGTGGGTACACCAAAATGTCATCAATGAAAACTTCAACAAACTGATCCAGAAATGGTCTAAAAATTTTATTCATAGCTTCCATGAACACTACCGGAGTGTTAGTCACACTGAATGGCATAACAGTATACTCATAGTGTCTGTACCTTCTCCTGAAGGCAATTTTCGGGATATCTTCCACCTTAACTCTAATCTGAAAGTATCCAAACCGGAGGTCAATCCTAGAAAACACCTTTTCTCTTTTGAGTCTATCGAACAAGTCATCAATTCTAGGAAACAGATACTTATTCTTAATGGTTACTGCATTTAACTTTCTATAGTCGATGCACAGTCTCAAAGTTCCATCCTTCTTCTTCACAAACAACACTGAGGCTCTCCACGGTCATACACTAGGTCTTCTAAAGCCTTTCTCTAAGTTTGTCCAACTACTCCTTTAACTCATCTATCTCAAGAGCTGACAATCTGTAAGGTTGTATTGAAATAGGTTCAACCCCAAGCTAAAGATGTATTACAAACTCGGTATACCTCTTGGGTGGTACGCTAGGCAACTCTACTTGAAACACTTGAAGAAATTGATCAGCTACAGGAATTTTCTTAAGTTCCTCCTCTATGGTCAACCCATTCAATGAATAATACTCTTCTTCACTGACTATAGGGATGGTATCCATAAGTCTAAAATGTAAACTTTTAGCACTGGTTGCTAATCTTCCTGTGCAAGTCACTCTAGCTCCCTGAGCATCAGTAATGTTGACTGAGTGATTCACACAGTCAATTTGCACCTTATGCTTACTTAGCTAGTCCATTCCAAACATGAGTTCATAAGACCTCAATTCTATTACCCACAATTCAGAACAGAAATCATGGACACCTAACTTCAAAGGATACCTAGTAACCACCTCATTGGTCATAACAAAACTCCTCCCTACCGTTTTGATGTGTCTTAACCTACATGAGATTTCTCACTACAATTTAAACTTATCTACCATGGCCGATGATATCACTAAAAGCACAACTCCCGCATCAAAAAGCACTCCAACACTAACGTTCTAAAAAGTAAAATTACCTTGAATGGCGGCTATCTCCTTGGTCACCTGACTCGCCAGGGTAAAAACCTTCATGTCAACTATTGCTGCGGCTACACCAGGTCATTTTCCTATGGAAGGGGGTGCAGGGGGTAAGTTTTTAGGCGTAGCTGGAAAAGGTCGAGCCTATGGGCATTCCCTCACCCATTGTCCTTTTTTACCACAAATGTTGCAAATATTAGTGCCCAAGGTACATGGCCACGTGCCATGGAATCATCTACACATAGGGCATAAACCCGTTTTCTTTCTCTTGAAGGGACCTTGGCTTTTAACCATCTGTCACTTCCCGATGCTCTTTCCTAAGTTGGCTGGTCCAACCTTCACCTTTTTGCTAGATGCCTTCGAGTCCTCAAACTCCTTTTCTAAGGCTAACACCTTTTGAACCATTTGGTGAAAACTCCTAATGTCCACTATCACAATATATATCCAGAGCATGGGTTTCAGACCTTGAAAGAATTTCTTGGCCTTCAACTCATCATTTCCAACCATGTAGGGAGCATACCGAATGAGTAAATTGTAACCCTGCTCATACTCTCACACAGACATCACTCCTTGCACTAGATTCTCAAACTGGATCCTCCTTTGATCTTGTGCAGCTTCACTAACATATTACTGCTGAAACTTCTTCTCAAAGTTTGACCATTTGAGCACCATTTTCTTGTGCTCTCGTTGAGTACCAATGCTTTCTCTCAGCATCTCCATCACATCATCCCACCATGAACTAACCTTCCCTCTAAAAAAGAAAGGTATTAAGTGTTAGTGTTTGCCCAAAAGCCAATCATGAGATGATTGTATTTTTGCACATTGAGTCATGATATTTTATTAACATAATAATCCAGCAATTATGTTTGCTGTTTTGTTTCTGTGTAACATAATAAACATAATTAAAACCATAGAATAATGATATTCTTAAATGTCCCCACTCTAGTATTATTGTGGAGCGGGTTTCAATGATACATAACAACTAGCATATGTGGAGACTAATATGAGATATGTAGTTTACATATGGGTACAAGTTGGAGAACTTGTTATTGGACCAACCCAGCATGAGAATACTACATGGATCATTATATGAGTGTCATAAATGATTCTCATAGTGATCATGGTATATGTAGTCCTTTGACCTAAGATCTTCAAGGTTCCCTACATATGAGTCACATACTTTGATACTTCCCTTTGTTGCTCATGACTGAGTGAACTTGAAGGAGGTCATTGGGTATGTCACATATCATGCGGAGGGACTTGTATGATCAAGATGAGATTTCCCCCTCCTACATAACGGGAGTGATATCTTTGGGCCCCTTGATAGAGTGAGACTTAGAAAAATGCATGGCCATGCTCGGACGAGTTGATATACGATATTAATGTCATCAGTTTAAGTTGGTCTACTCGGTAATTAAGAAACCAAGGATTGGGCTATACGAGAGTGACACATTCCATGTCTCGAGCTTAGTCTTGATATCTTGGACAAATGATCAATGGCATATATGGGTAATGATCATAAAGGTTTAGTCAAATTACCGACAATCTTGTCACTTTAATTTCATTAGAGTGCATGGGCTAATTATTTGGATCATTAGAGTGCATGGGCTAATTATTTGGGTTATGGTTTCACTTTAATTTCGTATTAATAATGGGCCAAGGAGTTGAGCCATTATTAAGCCCGAAATTAAATCCTAATTGGATTAGGGCTTTGAAACCCATTAGGCCTGGAAGTTGAGTCTCACTATAAATACAACTTTTAGTGAGAAATTCGTAGCTTCTTGCCCTAGCCTCCCAAAAGAACAGCCTCACTCTTCTCTTACAATTCCTAGGAGGACGCAAGCTAGCACTGTGAGCGCAAGAGAAACGCATTTGCCGAGATATAGTGGAAGCGTGGTGATCCCAAGAGGCTCGTGTGGATACCATACAGAGCTTGAACACGTCAACTATTCAGGTTTTGTGATTCAACTATACAGTTGGGTGAGAGATCTCAATCAAAAATTAGGTATGAAACTTTTCAAACACCCAGTTTACCCCGTTTCACTTAGATCCTAGACGGTTTCGGTTAAATTCCGCTGCGCTTGTTTGGCTCCCAAAAACCAACATTAGGGCCATCCTTTTCTCGAACTTATAACCCCCACGAGTAAAAACTCAGTTCATCCTGGATAACCAATATTCTGCTCAATTGGGATCACTTATCCCATCAAAACGTGGTGGGTCAACAGTCTTAAAGTTTTCCAACAACCTCATTTGATGTGAGGTGTTTCTCTTCCTTGAAGCTTTCATAACCTTTAGCTCCTCCTCCTCCTTATGAGCATGATTTCTTCGTTCATGAGCCCTAGGCACTTGTTGCTACTCAGCAAGCCTCTCTTGATCTTGGCATGGATCATTCTCCTTTTAGAAAACTTCTGTATCCTCATGATCTTGAAACAGCTCAGTCAGATGGTAGTTATACTCTGTGCCACTTGGATCATAGTCTGAGTTAAGCCTTGAAGCACCCTAGATATCTTATCTAGCCTTACCACAACTGGGTCACTAGAACTTTCACCAGGCTCTCTAGCTCTTCTCGAAGCTCTGACCTAATGTCGACCATAGCAACCTATAACCAAAGCTAGACGACATTCCCCGGATGTTGGTCAGTACTAACTATCCTACCACATGGACTTCCCAAAACTAGATCTCAGCCTTAGCCTCCAATATCTATGAAGTGAGCTCTGAGCTCTGATTCGAAAAATTGACATGATCATCCTTGGCCCCTGCTTAGGAAGCCTGTGAAAGCTGGTGTCACGATGGTTGCAATTAGCTAGCTATATATGTGTGTAGATTAAAACTCTGTGATACTAGTTGATTAACCTAGAATATAGAAGATGCATGCTCTTTATGCTTTGACTTGGTTTAACAAATTCCATAAAAAATGGTCTTGGCCAAAAGGTTTCCATAGAAAACAAGTTCAAATAGCCAAAGCAGACAAAATTAACATTTATGTGAGTATACTACACATAACAGCTACATGGGAGCATTCATACATAAAGTAGACTAATGGCTCACCCAAAAGCAACCCTTGAGTCTAGTACTCCTCAAAACATAGACAACGGAGGCAACTAGTAATACTAAGTATACAAGCCTTAACTGAGATCTTCTTGAACTAACTCCTACCTTGGATGAAAGTCCAAGTGGTGAGTCACAAAAGTCCTTGTCCTTGTGCTACTAGGCTCTATGGCCAAATGAAAACTATAGTTAGCACTATGGCTTAACCAACAAGAAACCCAACTAGACTAGAATCATAAAGATTCTCAAGTTAAATACCTATAACAAAAGCAAACTACCGCAATAACCCCTCAGTGGTTACCTAGGCCAACAACTTCAGAATCTGAATGACATAACTAGGGAGTGAGACTTCAGAAATTCTCAGTAAAAATTCTCAGTAAGGGTTTTCACTTTACCTGCAAGAAAACTTACTAAGGACTCCACATATGAGAACATATGTAACCCACTGGAGCTCATACAGCCTGAGTATCTAATATATGCATACACCAAGGTCCCTTAAGACCACTCCTCATCCTGGTCCTTAAACTACAAGGCATAGTCTTGTCCTCTAGCAAGCTTGGCTTGCCAACCTAACTAGTGATAAGGTACCAATTGAACCTCTCCCTTTTATGATGTGCAGGGGCACTATAGTGGGACCATTGTAGACTAGGCCATAAAGACATCATAGACTTGGTGCACTAGGGCTTCACCTTGCAACCTCGTGGATAACGGCAAAGCTAGGCCGCCAAGGGTTCTAAATCTCTCACCCAAGCTACTGATACTTAGTTGTTATCTTTTAAAACTAGTTTCCTTAATTATGCTAAAAGCAGCTATAAAACACAAGGAAACTGTTGGGTTTTGAAGGAATTCTGGAAGACATGGAGTGCCCCTAGAATGCTTGGACACCAAGGTACCCTAAGAACCCCATTAGGTCTTCCCTTAACCTCTCTAGCAAAATTGGAAAATTTTAGTTATTATGCCTGTTGCAACGCGTCGCCTATTGCCCACTCAAAGGTAGTTCAGTTTTGGTGCCAAAATTGTGCATTTAAAACTCCCAGGATTGGTATGTTCTGTAGGCCGTTAAAACAATACCTTTAGTATGCATACCCAAGTGGGCCTCTTGGGCACTATGTAAATGCCTGCATATTGGTCCAACCATTACACACATATTCACATTTTATGCACACCATGATAGCAAGGAAGGAAAACACTAGAACAAGTCTTAATGTTGGCTACAACATATTGGGCAATCTTATTAAGTGGAAGTGACCAGCCACTGCACCTAAAACTTCTTCCAAAAAATTGTATTAATCCAGCCATGTAACCCACTATTTTGTTTACTTTATTATGAAGTAGAGTCTTTAAGCAAACCAAGGATTTTGGTTTTACATAAATAGCCAACCTATGGACCAAGTTATGGATTCATGAAGTTGGTTACAAAATTCTGACCAAATGAACAGTAACTTAGCCAAATTTGCAACACCATCTCTTTGGCTACAGGGATTCAAATTCAGAAATTTCAACTCCTAGTTTGACCTCTAGATGTGCTCTAGGTATGGTCAAAATTTCATATCAAGGTTCCTTCTGCACAGGGAGATATAGAACTTTCAGTACAGAGTGAAAATTCTTGTCATTTTATGACCATTTTGCCCATACAAAATTTCATAATTGTGCAAACACTTCATTCACAAAGGATAAGTCCTCCAAGGGTATCCCATACATGTCCAATACACATAGGAATTACATGTTCTTTCACCTAGCAACTTTATATGGCCAAAACAGAATTTACAAGTAAGCAGCCTATCATTCACACTTTGGCAGCTTTGCAGCACATCACATACATAGCCAAAACATTACTCAAATGTTCACATACTTGTCTCACTTTATATACATTACATGTTAATGCATAAATGCACTACATAATGGTCTTAGCCTGAGACACAATGGATACCAAAAACAGGATGCTGGACAGCTACTGCATAACACAATAAGCACCATCACTAAAAATACCAAATGTGGTCCTAAAGCCACTAAACTTTCCTGATCATAACTTGACACATGGAAGTTCATGTACCTAAAATTTAAGATAAAAATGAAATGAAAACATTTCATATTGGGTGTGATCTTTCTACTAGATAGACATGGCAGAATTGAGGGGAGTAAGTTTCATTGTGAAACTTAGTAAGGGAAACACTTGGTTTCTTAAGGAAATGTGACCCCATTAAAACCTCAACCCAAAGACACCAGAACGCAAAACCACAATGCATACATGCAAGATATAGCAACCAAATGCAGTAGCCATTCACAACCAACAAACACATGAAACGTGCCAGCAGCATAAACCATTGGTTAGTCCATAAAACATGTAATAAACTTAAGTAAATCACTATGGCTGCCCTCTTCAAGCTAATTCTTGGTCTTAGGAGGATTTTAACACAAGTTAGTAATAACTTTGGGCTCTAGAAACCCTCACTTCACCGATATAATTGTGCATTTCACACTAGGTCACAAAAACTTCAATAAGTGCACTCCTTTCACTAAGCTTGGCTCATCAAGCTCATGGCTTTCATCCAAGCTTAAACCTAGCTCCATGGATGCTTGAAAATATAGTAAATAATCCATGAAAGTAAGAGAAACCTTACAAAGAGTAGTAGACCAAATTTGAAGCTTGATCCTTGAAGTATTCATGCAATAACTCTAGTTTGCTTCCAATTGCTTCCATTTGCCTTTAACATCAATCTTGGAGGTATGGTGGCTATGGAGGAGCTATGGAGGAAGTGTGGAGGAGGGCCATGGCTGTTTGGATCAAACATGAGAGAATAAAATTTGAGTTTGGCTTCTTAAATTAGCTTTAGGACACTAGACATCCTTATTAGCCTTAATCATGCTTTATGCCATTTTCTTTGCCCATAAGCATGTTTTCTTTGCCCTAAACTTAATGGTCCACATTTTGCCCACCTTTTTGACTATTTATCAAGCTGTAGCCACCTCCCCCATGGTGGGAGAACCCCATAATTCCACCCTTTGACTTAAGTCAAAAGCTTGAACACCTTAAGGTTTACACTAAGACATTTAGGTCCTTAATACCTTTAGTGTTTCCGTTGTCCAAACTTGTCTTCCATGAGCAATTTGGTTCTCCAATAGCACTTTCAAACCATTCATATCCTTCCCATAACTCTCCAAGGCTCTTTCTTGAGAATTTTACAATTAAGTACGAAAATTTTTAAAATCTTACCAAAAGGTCCATAGGTTACTTGAAAAACACGCAATCCTTAACACTTTTCTTGGGGGCCAAGCTACAAACTTAGAACAATTTTAAGAAGGTGTTCATTATATATTTTACCCTTCATACTTCAATCACAATGAAGAGAATGACACAATATAATGGTTTTGTTTACCATTATGCCACACTTGTAATTCTCCCATTTTTGTGAGGTGGTAACATCCTCCCCCCCTTAAAAATTTTGGTCCTCCAAAATAGCCTTTATCTTCGGATATTTTGTAGGATACTTTTCCATAAGGTCTTTCTCAGTTTACCAGGTTGCTTCTTTTTCAGAGTGGTGTGACCACTAAACTTTAACCATGGGAATGAGCTTGTTTCTTAACCTTCTGGTATCCTTAGCTAAGATAGCTATAGGTTTTTGTTCATCTGTCAAGTTAGGTTCGAACTGTATGTCTTCCACTACAATAGCATGCTTTGTGTCCAACAGACACTTCTTAAGCAAACTGATGTAAAAAACATTTTGAACACTTGACATACTTGGCAGTAGAGCTAACCTATATGCTACCTTGCCAACTCTATCCAAAATCTCATAAGGACCTATATATCTTGGAGCTAACTTGGTTCTTTTACCAAATCTGACAGTGCCTTTGGTTGGTGCAACTTTCAGCGAAACATTGTCACCAACCTCAAACTCCAGGTCTCTCCTTCTTTTATTTGCATAGGTTGCGGTTCTTTCATTGGCTGCCTTTAATCTTTCTTGAATCTTCTTGATCTTAGTAGTAGCTTCCTCAATAATTTCAGGACCTATGCCTAGCTTGTCTGAGGCTTCCACATAACAGTGGGGTGTCATGCACCTTTTTCCATATAATGCTTCATAAGGTGCCATGCCAATGGTGCTCTAATAACTATTATTATATAAGAATTCCACCAAAGGCAAGTGTTGGTCCCATTCACCCTTGAAATCCAACACACCATTCTGAGCATGTCTTCCAATATCTATATCATCCTTTCAGTTTTCCCATTAGTCTGAGGGTGATAAGTAGTACTCAGGTGGATTTTGGTACCTTGTGCTTTGTGAAAAGCACTCAAAAACCGAGCTGTAAATCTTGGATCTCTATCAGATACAATGGAATCTGATATTCCATGTAGCCTCACTATCTCCTAGATATACATCTTAGCCAACTTTTCCAGGGAATATGTGAGTTTCATAGGTAAGAAGTAGGCACATTTGGTTAGCCCATCCATAATAACCCAGATTGTATCATGCGTTAATTTGGTCATAGGCAACCAAGTCAAAAAGTCTGTGGTTATGTTGCGCCACTTCCTAACTAGTATAGGCTGAGTCTATAGGGTACCAGCTGGCTTCTGGTGCTCTACCTCTACCCTCTGTCATGTGGCACATCTAGAGACATAAGTAACTATGTCTCTCCTTATATTTGGCCACCAAAAGTAAGTTTTCAAGTCTTATACATTTTCTCACTTCCTAGATGAATGTTCAACTTGCTTGTGTGAGTTTCTTCAAGTATTTCATCCTTGAGCTTTGGTCCTTTAGGCACATAGATTTGGTCCTTGAAGTACACTAATCATTGCTTGTAGGCAAAGGATTCATACAAGGAACCTTTTTCCTCTCTTGATATCCTTTTCAAAATAGGATCTATCTTCTATGCCTTTTTGACCTCTTTAATCCATTCTGATTGGATTGTCAATGTGTAGATTTGGGCTTTCTCCCACTTATGCCATTTATGCCATAGGCTTAGCAAACTATTCTACTCATCGTGATCAGCTATGGATCCTCTTTTTAGAAGACCTGTGTACTTCCTGCTCAGGGCTTCTACTACTAGATTGCCTTTTCCATCTATGTACTCTATACTGCAATCATAGTGCTTGATGTACTCTAACCATCTCCTTTGCCTCATCTTCAATTCTTTCTGATTGAACAAGTACTTTAGGCTTTTATGGTCAGTGTAGATCACAAAGGAACTACCCATCAGGTAGTGTCTCCATTACAGCGAATCAAAAATCACTGCTACAAGCTCTAGGTCATGGGTAGGATAATTTTGCTCATGGGGTCACAACTGCCTTTACCCATAAGCAATGACTTTTCTATCTTGCATAAGTACACAACTAACCTAAATCTAGATGCATATGTATAAATGATGTAGGGCTTGTTTGGATCAAGAAGAATCAATACTGAAGCTTCAATCAACCTCTTCTTGAGCTCCTGGAAACTCTTTTCACATTTCTCAGTCCACTCAAATCTTTGACCCTTATTGGTCAGATGGGTAAGAACTGAGGCAATCCTGGAAAATCCTAATACAAATCCTGTGTAGTAGCCAGCTAATTGTAGGAAACTTCTAATTTCCTTTACAGTCTTTGGTCTTTTCCATTCTTGCACTTCCTTGAGATTTTCAAGGTCTGCCTTAAGGCCTTGTGTATCTATGATGTGTCCTAGGAAAGACACTTCCTTTATCCAAAATTGGCACTTGGCTAACTTGGCATAAAGCTGATGTTCCAACAGAGTTTTTAAGACAATCTTCAGTTGATGTTCATGTTCATTTCCATTCTTGGAATACACTAAGATGTCAACAATGAACACAACCACAAATTTCTCTAGATGTGGGCTGAACACCCTGTTCATCAGGTCCATGAAAGCAGCAGGGGTTTTAGTCAAACCAAATGGCATGACTATGTAATCATAATGCTCATAGCTGGTCCTAAATGTAGTCTTAGGAATATCCTCTTCCTTTACTCTCAACTAGAAGTATCCAGATCTCAAATCTATCTTGGAGAATATCTTAGCTCCCTTAAGTTGACCAAATAGATCTTAGCTCCCTTGAGTTGATCAAATAGATCCTCAATCTTAGGAAGTGGATACTTGTTCTTGATAGTAACAACTTTGAGCTTCCTATAGTCAATGTGTAGTCTTAATGATCCATCCTTCTTTTTCACAAAGAGAACTAGAGCTCCCCATGGTAAAACACTAGGCCTTATGAATCCTTTTTCAAGAAGTTCATCAAGTTGTTTCTTGAGCTTATTCATCTCTATGATAGGAATTTTGTAAGGAGGAATGGATATTGGACTAGCTCCTGGTTGTAACTTGATCTCAGACTCAATCTCCCTTAGTGGAGGAATACCTGGCAGGTCTTTAGGAAAGTCTTGTGGAAAGTCTCTCACTACAGGTACTTTATCCACTTCCTCTTCACATCACAATTCATTAAATGCATAACAATAATCATGCTTAGAAATCATAGGTATCTCATCTAGTACCTCTAGGCCCATGCCATGCATTTCATACACTAATTCCTTAGAATTCACTAATGCATGCACTTCACTATCGGGCAATGTGACTTCCCTCTTAGCATAATCAATTCTTATGTTATGCATAGCAAGCCAATTCATACCCACTACTATATCATACTTAGGAATATCCAACACTAGCAGATTAGTCATAACCCTAGTCTTCCCAGCTACTAGCTCACAATCCTTAGCTAGGTCATTAGTGAAAAGACATTGACTACCTGCTGTTTTCACAAAGGATATCCTAGGCATGATTTCAGTAGGCAATTTCATAGCATCAAAAAATTTCCTAGCCACTATAGACACAGATGCACCAGTATCAAATAGAACAATAGTAGGCATACCGTTAAGGTAAATGTTACCTCTTAGTGCTCCTCCCTACTATGATGTCTCTGGCCTTTCCAATTCGAACACTCTGCCAGCTCTTTGTACTAGAGTAACTTGTCTCTAATGTCCCTCCCTGGGTGCTGCCTCTCTGGGTCCTACTCCAATAGGTCTCACCAGACCTTGGTCTTCTAACCTTCTTCCTTGTACATGTGGGTAATTTTTGATCCAATTATCCATTGCACCAAACATTAGGCAAGCTTGAGTGCCAAAATAGGATGGTCTCTTTCAATAAAACTTCTTTCATTTACGACACCTTAGGCTAGGGTACTTTCCCTTAACCTTGCCCCCACCACCAAGATGAGAACTTTTGGCAATACCCTTGGCCTGTTGCGGTTTTTTCTGCTTGCCTCATGCTTGGCTACTTTTCCCTGGTTCATTGGGAAAGTACCTATTTTCATACTCCTTTTGCTCTATCAATAGAGTTTTCTGCACTGCTTTATACTAGGTGATTGCTCCAAAAGGTCTTACAGCTTTTTTGATGTCTGACCTTAGGCCTTTGACAAATTTTTTGGCCTTTAACTCCTCCAATCAATGATACTGAAGAGCATATGTTACCAACTAATTGAATTTGTGCTCATACTCTAGGACATTGATGTTGTCCTACCTTAGAGCAGCAAATTTAGCTTGCTTCTTATCCTTGATGGCATCACTTATGTACTACTCCTAAAACAGCTGAGTGAACTTTGGCCAGCTCATCTTAATATCTCTTCCTGGTCTTCTACCTTTCTGGACAGCATACCTATCTCTGGTGTTTCTCTACCACATCTCTGAACTGCCTACCAAGTTGTAAGTAGCCAGTGACACCTTTTTGGTAGAGCTAAGTGGTATCCTCTCAAACATTTTTTCTATGAAGATTGACCACTCCTCAGCTCTTTCTAGTCCAGCTGTTCTGTCAAACTATGGAGGCCTCAGTCCTTGGAACCTCTCCTATAGTCTGACCTTATCTAGGCTTTTTAGATCCTCTGCTCTCTATCTCCTAGATCTGTGAGACTCCTCAGCATGGTGATGCTCTCTATGGCTTCTCCTGCCCTTCCTTTCATGATCTTCCTCAATCTCATTCTTAGTGGAGGAATGGTGATAGACTGAGGGATTGGTCCTGGACACCTGACCAATCTCAGATCTTATTCTTTTGCCTCTGGAATTCCTCCTATCCTCATCACCTAATCAACTTCATCTTTTCTGTTTCTTGTTCTTCTAGAAGGAACATGTTTAGATGTGTTCCTAGCTTCCCCTCCTTGTTGTTGCTGTGGATCCTTAACTGCTTTTACTTGTGTTACTGGGACTCCTTGATGTTTTGCTTCAATTAGCCGTACTAAGTTTTCATTGATTAGAGCTAAATTCATCTGAAGCTCTAACCAAACCTGTGGCACTTCAGGGTTTAGTGCCCTTTATTGGCCCTAATTCCCTCTACTCTATCCATTTCTTTGTTGCCTAGATTCAGTAGAAGGCCTTTGGGGTGGTTCCCCTCTCCTTGGGGCAACCATGTTTACTTCCTCAATTGATGATTCATCATAGAGCACATATAAAGATCATAGGTATTTGACTGGTACTTAACACTAGCAGCTGACCACACTGAGTTCATGTATGTAGCTAGCATGCAATGCAACTATATGCTATGTACATGTGTAAACCATGCTCTGACAATGCTCTAATACCAACATCTACTACCCACTCCGGGGTAGTCTAGTTATGGTGCCAAAATTGTGCATTTAAAACTCTCAGGATTGGTATGTTCTGTAGGCCAATAGAACAATACCGTTAGTGTCCATACCCAAGTGGCCCTCTTTGGCACTATGTAAATGAATACATATTGGTCCAACCATTACACACATATTCACATTTTGTGCACACCATGGCAGCAAGGAAGGAAAACACTAGCACAAGTCTTAATCTTGGCTATCACACATTATGTTACCACCTCACAAAATGGGAGAATTACAAGTGTGTCATAATGGCTAAAAACCATTATATTGTGTAATTCTCACCATAGTGAATGTAGTGTGGGGGGTAAAAGGTATGATCAACACCTCCTTAAAAGTGTTCCAAGTTGGTAACTTGGTCCCCAAGAAAAGCCTTAAGGATTGCTTGTTTGTCAAGCAACCTATGGACTTTTTTGTAAGATTTTGAAAATTCGGGTACTCAATTGCAAAACTTTCACAAAAGAGATTTGGAGAGTTATGGGAAGGATATGAATGGTATGAAAGTGCTATTGGAGGACCAAATTGCTTATGGAAGACAACTAAGGACAAAGAAAACACAAAAAGGCATAAAGGACCTAAGTGTCCGAATGTAGGCCTTAAGATGTGTATGTCTATGACTTAAGTCAAATGGAAGTTTTGTTGGGTTATCCCACATAAGGAGGGCTGCTAAAGAAAGATAAGGATGGTCAAATGTGGGCCAAGAGATTAAGACTAAGAAACCATAGTCTTGTAGCAAGGAAAATGACATAAGACAAGGTTAAGACTACTTAAGTGTGTTTAGTGTACTTTTGACTATTTAAGTAGTCAAGACCACCTTTGCTCTCTAAATTTCGGCCTCCACCAGCAAAAAGAAAGCCAGCCCTCTCCTCCACACTTCCTCCATAGCCACCATACCTTCAAACTCAAAACTACTTGCAATTGAAGTCAAGGAAGCACAATTGGAAGCTATTTGGTGCTATTGCTTGAGTGCACCTAGGATCAAGCTCCAATTTCAGCATACCCATCAAGGTAAGGGTTCTCTTGCTCTCATGGGTTGTTTTCTTTATTTTCAAACATCCATGGAGCTAGGGCTAAGCTTGGAAGAGAGCCATGTGCTTGATGAACCAAGCTTAGTGAGGGGAGTGCACTTATTGAAGGTTTTGTGACCTAGTGTGAAGTGCACAGTGATGGCAGCGAATTTCTGGGTTTCTAGAGCCCAAAAGTTAGTACTAACTACTGTTAAAATCCTCCTAAGACCAAGCATTAGCTTGAGGATGGCTGCCATAGTGATTTATTTAAGTTTATTGCATGTTTTATGGACTAACCTATGGTATATGTTGCTGCCACATTTCATGTGTTTGTTGTTTGTGTTTGGCTACTGCATTTGGTTGCTATATCTTGTATATATGCATTGTGGTTTTTGTGTTTTAGTGTCTTTGGATGCAGGTTTTAATGATGGTTACATTGCCTATTAAATCCAAGTGCTACCCTTACTAAGTTTCTCAATGAAACTTACTCCCCTCAATTCTGTCATTTCAGGTCCAGCTGAAAGATCACCTTCAAACTAACCTTTGTGGTTTGAGTTTTGATCTGAAATTTAATGTACATGAACTTCCATATGTATAGTTATGATCTGGAAATTTTGGTGATTTTAGGAGCACATTTGGTATTTTTAATGGTGGTACTTATTGTGTTGTGCAGCAGCTGTCCAGCATCCTGTTTTTGGAGTCCATTGTGTCTCAGGACCTCCTGTAACCTAGGGTGCGTATTTAGCTGAGTTAAGACCATATTGTAGTGCATGTATGCATGTACATGTAGTGTATGTAAAATGAGACAAGTATGTGAACATTTGAGTAATGTTTTGGCTATGTAAGTGATGTGGTGCAAAGCTGCCTAAGTGTGAATGATAGGCTGCTTACTTGTAAATTATGTTTTGCCCACATAAAGTTGTTAAAAGAAAGGTAATGTAATTCCTATGTGTAATGGACATATATTGGATAGCCTTGGAGGGCTTTCCCCTTGTGAATGAAGTGTTTGCATGGTTTGGAAAAATTGTATGGGCAAAATGGTCCAAAAGTTGCCAGAATTTCGACCATGTACCTAAAGTCTAATATCTCCCTGTGTTAAATGAATCTTAGCATGAAAATTTGACCACACTTAGATAACATATAGAGGTTGAACTGGAATTTGGAATTTCTGGATTTGGATCCTTGTAGCCAAATATATGACGTTGCAAAATTGGCTGAGTTACTGTTCATTTGGTCAGAATTTTGTAACCAACTTAAAAAATCCATAACTTGGTCCATAGGTGGGCTATTGATGTAAAAAAAAATTCCTTGGTTTTCTGTAAGTCTCTACTTGATAATGGAGTGAATAAAACAGGGGGGTATGAGGCTAGAATGATACAGTTTATTAGTGGAAGTTACAGGTGCAGTGGCTGATCACTAGAATTTAACAAGATTGCCTAATGTGTGGAAGCCAAAACTAAGACTTGTGCTAGTGTTTTCCTTCTTTGCTGCCATGGTGTGCATGAAATGTGAATATGTGTGTGATGGTTGGACCAATAGGCATGTATTTACATAGTGCCCAAGAGGGCCACTTGGGTATGCACACTAAGGGTAGTGTTCTGATGGCCTACAGAACATTACCAATCCTGGGAGTCTAAATGCACAGTTTTGGCACCATAACTGGACTATCCCGGAGTGGGTAACACATTAGGCAATTTTATTAAGTGTAAGTGACCAGCCACTACACCTGAAACTTCTTCTAAAAAACTACATTAATCTAGCCATGTAACCCCATGTTTTCTTAACTTCATTATCAAGTAGAGTCTTTACGCAAAGCAAGGAATTTGGTTTTAAATCAATAGCCCACCTATGGACCAAGTTATGGATTTTTTAATCTCGTTAGAAAATTTTGGCCAAATGAACAGTAACTGAGCCAAATTTGCAATGTCATATTTTTTGCTAAAGTGCTCCAATTTTAGAAATTTCAAATCCTGGTTAAATATCTAGATGTGCTCTAGGTGTGGTCAAAATTTGATACCAACATTCTTTCCGTACAGGGACATATAGAACTTTCAGTATAGAGTCAAAATTCTTGTCACTTTATTACCATTTTACCCATACAAAATTTCATAAGTGTGCAAACACTTCATTGGCAAGGGGTAAGCCCTCTAAGAGTATCCAACACATGTCTAATACACATAGAAATTTTATGCTATTGCATCTAGCAACTTTATGTGGCCAAAACAGAATTTACAAGCTAGCAACCTATCATTCACACTTAGGCAACTTTGCACCACATCACATACATAGCCAAAACATTACTCAAATGTTCACATACTTGTCTGATTTTACATATACTACATGTACATGCATACATGCACTACAGGATGGTCTTAAACCAGCTAAATACGCACCCTAAGCTACAAGACTGCCTGAGACACAATAGACTCCAAAAACAAGATGCATGGACAGCTGCAACATAACACAATAAACTACCATCACTAAAACTACCAAATGTGCTCCTAAAATCACCAAACTTTCCAGATAACTAACTAGACACATGGATGAGTTCAAGTACCTAAAATTTCAGATCAAAAACTCAAATGAAAAATGTTAGTTTGAATGTGATCTTTCTAGCTGGACCTGAAATGGCTGAATTGAGGGGAGTAAGCTTCATTTTGAAACTTAGTACGGGAAAAACTTCATTTTTTAAGGACATGTGACCCTCATTAAAATCTACATTGAAAGATACTAAAAGAGAAAACCATAATGCATACATACAAGATATGGCAACCAAATGCAGCAGCCATTCACAACCAACAAACACATGAAATGTGACAGCTATGTAAACTGTAGGTTAGTCCATAAAACATGCAATAAACTTAATTAATTCACTATGGCAGCCCTCTTCAGGCTAATGCTTGGTCTTATGAGGATTTTAACACAAGTTAGTACTAACTTTGGGCTCTAGGAACGCTCACTTCACTACCATCATTATGCACTTCACACTAGGTCACAAAACCTTCAATAAGTGCACTCCCCCCACTAAGCTTGGCTCATCAAGCTCATGGCTCTCTTCCAAGATTAGCCCTAGCTCCATGGATGCTTGAGAATACAGTAAAAAATCAATGAGAGTAAGAGAATACTTACAAAGACTAAATTTGAAGCTTAATGTTTGAAGTATTCAAGCAATAGCTCTAGTTTGCTTCCAATTGGTTCCTTTTGCCTTCAATTTCAATCTTGGAGATATGGTGGCTATGGAGGAGCTATTGAAGAGATGTGGAGGAGGGTGGTGGCTATTTGGGTCAAATATGAGAGAAGAAAATTTGAGTTTGGCTTCTTAAATTAGCTTTAGGGCACTAAATATCCTTATTAGACTTAATCATGCTTTATGTCATTTTCTTTGCCCATAAGCATGATTTCTTTTTCCTAATGTCACACCTCACACAGGCCATGGCCCAAACACTCAGTACTACACTCACCCAACTAAGGTTATTTTGGAGTGTTCTTAGAATTTCAATTAGGCCAAACAATGTAACTAATCCTTAAGTCTTATTTTCTTAAGGTAATTAGCCTGGGAGGTGGCCCAGGAGGCTTATAAGTAAACCCAAATAGTTACTTGCAGTAGAAGTAAGGCCCAATACCACTAACTTGCAAAACAAGCAAGACTGAAATTTAATAACTTGCATGACAAACAAGGCTTTAATAAGTAACTTGCACTATAAGCAAGGCAAACACTCAATGAAGTTTAAGTGTTCAAGATGTGTGCAAATCAAGTGAGCTAGTTTAGAATGGCAACCAAGAAGCCCCAGGTATCATTTAGTTTGAAAACTCATGTTTGAATGCACATGTACATCTCGGCCATAAAAGTACAAGGGAGGTTCACAAGATGAACATACTTCACATTGATACCAGAACATACACAAACCCATAAGCATTCAATTTACAAGTCCAAAACCATACCATAAGTGCAAACATAACTTAGCCAGCCAAGGTACTCCATGTACCATAAAATAACTAGGCAACCAAGACTACAGAAATATGTACAAACAAAAGTAGTCTACCTAGTACACATACATGGCTCCATGCCATGATTCCAAAGTTTTCAATACCAAGTTATGTTACAACCCAAGCATCTAGTGCTCAAACATAACCTTAAGTATACCATAAAGCAGCACACACTGTAGTACAAGTCTTATGGCCATGTTCATGGTCATAAAAGTGAAAACTATGATCAGAGCAAGTGTCCACATATCCATGCTGCCCACCTAGACAAGTCCCGCTCTACACAATCCTGCACAACTCAAGACATAAGTCTTCGCCATACTTCAAAATAAGACTTGTAATGCACATAATTAACCAAGCCAAGCACACATTGGCACATACCTTAGTACACAAGCAAACTAGCACAGCACAAAAGCAAAACTCAAGCTATTATAACTCAGGCCGAATATCCTTTCCTGAAAAACAAAGTATGGGCAATGAGTACAATACTCAGTAGAGTTCACCATAAATACCAACTCAATAAGAGTTTATTTAGTTAAGCCGAGTGTATAACTTAAGGCTTAACCTCCTCAAGCTCAATATACCCTGCAAAAAAAGACACAAAGACAAGAAAACCACAACATATATATGCACATATTAGTATACCCGAGACATATAAGCCACAATAACAAGTAATTGGTTAGCAAGCACAAAGAATCACTCAAGCACACAACGAACACACACACACACACACCACAATGACCATTCGGCCAAGTACCATAACATGTGCCATTGTGCACTTTTGCACACAAAACTTCACCATAAAGTCCACTTCCACTAGAGCTCCAAAATGCCTAGCAAAATGGCCACATTCACTAGGATTTCTAGCACATGTCCATAGTCAATTAGCTAATCAACAACCATAACCGAAACATCACAATAGCCCATCAAGCAACTAAGGTCATTTAGCAAATTTAACCATCACTTAGCCACTTTAACACTTGAATCATGGTATACTACCAAGCAATCAAGCACCTAGTGAACCCTACCTCAAATTCCAAGCTTGAGTTAGTCTCGGTCAAAGCTCAACATCCAAACCGAAATGTTCTTCAAACAATTGGCCTAATACATTACCAATTAAGCATCAATACTCCTTGTTCATGCAACTAATACCATGTATTCAAGGAAAACACAAAGGATTACCTTAATCCCAAGCTTGAATTACCTCGGCCTCCATTGTTTCTCCAAATCAAAAGCTCAAATTAAGTTGCCTAGTGCCAAAAACAAGAATCCCAAGCTTGATTCCTTCCTTTCAACCTTCAATTGCCTCCTTTGATGCTTGAATCCAAAACCAATTTTGGGAGAACTCAAGAACACAAGCAAAGACTAGTTTCAGCCAAGGGGAGGTAAGCCCGAAATGAAGGCAATGAGTTAATGGAAACATGCATGTCCGGATACAAGCCACATGTAATAAAAGTGGCACTAATGCTAGCTCTTGTCCATCACCATTCTTGCATGGCGCCTTTTAGTCCTCCAAGACTCCATGGTCTTGTTTTAGTCATTAAAACATAAACACTTTCGGCCTTAATCATCAATTCATGGCTCAATTTGCCAAGCACAAATCACAAGTGTCTAATATGACCATTAATCCCATGCAATAACTGGCCAAGTACTTGTACAAGTACTAGTTAAGTAAACCAAAGTAATGATGCCTATCACCTTAGTAGGGAACATGATTTGACTAGCCATCATTAAAATCCACTAAAGTTGGCCTAGTAATGCACTAGTCACCACATAATTTTGCATGGCCGAAAAATCCTACTCTAAAGTTGTAGTTTCATTAGCATCATTAGTTTAAGTGTGCATTTTAGCTCTCCTGCTTTATTTTCTTGCAATCTTGCCATGGCCACTTTCTTTGTGCAAATAGGACCCAAAAGTCCCCAACTTAGCGCATATACCACTGTGCTTTGCATGCACCATCTTTTATAGTGTTTTTCTGTATTTCCTTGGCCTGAGCCAAGCACTTAAGTTTAATGAACCTAATATCCTAAACTCATATGGTCCACATTTTGGCCATTTTTTTTACTATTTATCAAGCCATAGCCAACCTCCCCTAGGTGGGATAACCCTACAACTTTAGCTTTGACTTAAGTCAAAAGCTTGAACACCTTAGGGTTTACACTAAGACATTTAGGTCCTTAATGCCTTTAGTGTTTCCTTTGTCCAAACTTGTCTTCCATGACCAATTTGGTCATCCAAAAACACTTTCATGTCATTCATATCCTTCGTATAACTCTCTAAAGTTCTTTCTTGAGAGTTTACAATTAAGTACCTAAATTTCCAAAATTTTACAAAAAAGTCCATAGGTTACTTGACAATCAAGCAATCCTTAAGGCTTTTCTTTGGTTTCCAAGTTACCAACTTGGAACACTTATAAGGAGGCATTTATTATACCTTTTACCCCTTACACTTAAATCACTATGAGGATAATTACACAATATAATGGTTATTTTGACCATTATGCCACACTTTGTGATTCTCCCATTTTTGTGAGGTAGTAACACGATTATATAATTTCTACCTTCTAACTAAAACCCAAGTTTCTAAACGTCTAATAAACAAGAATTCACCAAGAACACAAGTGTTACCTCACATCAAAAATGGGGGATAGTGGAAAACTCAGTTCCAAGCTTCAGGAACTTGAAAAAATAAGAGGTGGTAACATTGCCAACCGTGGCGATGTGTCGCAACAATTGGTAATAAGCTGCCAATTTTCGTGGTAACATTGACGCGTTGCAGGTGCTAGAAATGATTGGCGATGCATCGCCAATACCTGTGACAACCTAGAAAAATTCTAGTTTTTGCTGCTATGAAATTTGGATACATACCAAACATATCAAACATGCTTGCATACCCAACAAACTTCACATACATGTAAAACATGTTTTTCCATAGATCACAACCAACTATTATAAGCCAATCTATGACGCATTATAACATCAGTCCAATCATCACAAACCTCGTAGTCAACCATAATTCAACCTTGCCCACTAACTAAAGCTATTGCTATAACTACTTGAATTCATCAAGCTAACTCATTCCAATAGCATCAATTGAGCTCGAAAGTACAACTCCATTACCTTAACTTCACTTCACACCAAGCACCAAACCAGCAACTCTCCCACAAAAAATGAAGTCCTACAAAACTGCACCTAGTTCAA
>SMDT01002360.1:0-40722 GCA_005392925.1 Aquilaria sinensis
AAAGACTTCTGGGAGGAAGAACACCTGATGGATTGGATCGCCCAAGGGAGTGTGCCTGAAAGCCCAGAAACAAAACGTTTAGGAAGCCCCCCCCGGAGTGTTTTCTTTTCTTTCCGGGGGGTGAAGCCTCCGACGCCCAAGTCAGTAGGTAATGGTCTAAGAAGAAAGGCAGCGCAGAGAAAATAACACTGAAGGGTTCAGTGAGTCTCGCCTGATAGTATTTTCTCAGAGTGCGAGGAGCAGGATATTTGCCAGCCAGCCCCCTGCCCAATATTAATTCCTGGTATTTATAGGAGCGCCTAGCCCGTTCAGATCGCGACACGTGTTCGGTCGGATGTTCCTGAATTTCTGGGCGTAGGAGACAGATAGCTGGTAGCAGGTTGCCTTGAGCCATGTGCTGAGATGGGCCATGATGTGATTTTGATGGCGTCCGTGTGTCAGAGCGCCTTTTGAGGTGGATTGTGGCGTCTATGAATGGATGTGTCAGAGGCTTCCTTAAATGCTTCCATAAATGCTCCTGCCGTACTCCCGAGGTCCCTGGGTGAGGTCGTCCTTTGGTACGGACAGAGCCTCTTCGGGAAACAAGCCCTCAGTTCGGGGGTTCCCAGTTTCAGGGAGTTCCGCCTTCGGGGATATCATGTTCGGCTCGCTATGTCTGGTGCCGCTTTTCCGAAGGCGATCTGTTCACAACCTTGGGGGGCAAGTAGTGTCCTCGGGTTTTCCTGGCGTGCCGGGCTCGGAGCTCTTCGGCTATCTCCCGAGGTGCATGATCACACCTTTTCTCGGGTAGCGCCAGTTCTTCTGGCCATTCTTGTGGCAGGGAGTTCGGCCAGATCGAGGCGATAGCGTTTGGCTATCACATGCCCCCCTTTGGAAAGCCGAAGTGAAGACTTCGGTTTTGCATCTCTTTCCGAGGTTGTTTGTCGGAGTCTGTTTGGAAGCTTAACCTATTCCGAGGATGCGCCTTTTGCCCGAAGATCATGGGTTCTTCAGCCTTGGCCTGTTCTTTGGTGTCTTCGAGGCGGAGCCTGTGCGGAAGATACACCTCTTGCCCGAAGGTCATGGGCTGTCCGGCCATAGCCTGTCTCTTGGCGTCCTCGAGTTGGCCTGCTCTTTGTTTCTGCAGGTCTGTTTGGCCAAGCGTGTCAGTCTGAGCAGCGCGTCCCAGTTTTCCAGGGATGTCAGAAGACGTGTCCCAGTTTTCAAGGGACATTTGGAGGACGTGTCCCCCATTTTTGCGCAGTGTTTGACACGTGGCGCTTTGCCATTGGAGGAGAGTGGCGTCGGTTACAGAGGGCGCGCCTTTTCAGGTGCAGAGAGCAGTTACGGCGACGGTTTGCCTCCAAAGGGTACTTATGACGATGTTTCGGTTACCCACCTCTGGCTTATAAATAGCCCATTCCATCATAAGTTCCTTTTGCTTTTTCTTCTGCTCTTTTCTCTGCTTTGCCCCTGTTCTTGCACTTTCTTGCTTTCTGTGGCGGAGCTACCTTAATCAGAGCTTTTTTCCAGCCAACTTTCACGACGGCGTCCTCAGATTTTGGCAAATCTTTCGGTGGGTTTTTGTTTTCCAGAGCGTTTTGATCCCTCTGTTCTTTTGAGTTTTTCTCTGGAAACTGTTTTCTTCCGTTTTCAAACTCGTTTTCATGTCGAAAATGCCCATTCCTGAGAGCTGGCAGCCTCTTTTAGCCCATCCTTGTTGCACCACCCCTGCAAAGTTAGAGAGGTGGAAGAAAAAATTCTTTCTTCCCTCTTACGCCATTACTAGGCTGCCTCGTTCTAGCCATTATGCTTTTTCAAACCATAGTAAGGAGGTTACCGTTTTTCGAGCCCAGCTGAAGGCCGGTCTTCGGTATCCTCCCCCGAAGATGGTGTGCGAGTTCTGCAAATTTCATGGCATTGCTGTGAACCAGCTTCCCCCGAACTCGTTCTGCTATTTTAACGCCTACCTCTGCATGTGTGGCGTCTTCGGGATAGAACCCCATTTCATAATCTTTATGCAGTACTACAAGCTCTCTGTGGTCCCGAAGGGTGGCTTCTATTTCATGCTACCTCGGGGATCCGGGAGCAAGAAATTCATGTTCACCTTCGCCACTAAGGATAGCTGGCGGGGGTGGCAACAGAAGTTCTTCTTCCTGAAGATGGACGAGGCCTGGTCGTACGTTCCGACCAAATGGGCTCAGGGAACACTGGATGTGGACGTTGTTGATCCGAGGATGCTGCTGACCCCAGAGTTGGCTCCCGTGTTCGCGGATTTCGACGCCCGCATTCGGGCTGTCTCTGACTGGGATCCCGAGGTCGCTCCGCGCGCCCTTTACCCTTTTCCAATCAACTGGAAGTTGATGACCGAAGAGGTCCTTCGGGAATTAAAGGTGGTAAAGGAGCACGAGACTGACCTCAAGATGCCAGCTCCTGCCATCGCCGGGAAGGATTCCTGGTTGGTCAAGCTTCTTAAGGAGGAAATTTCTTTCGAAACGCTTGTCGAAAGTGAGTCATCTTCTACTCCTTTGCTGTTTTTTTCCTTGGACTTACGCTGATGTTTCTCTCCTTTTTCAGAGATGGGCGACGGGACTGCCGCCTATTACAAGTCCCTTTTCTCCGGCCAAGTGGAGAAGGGGGAGTAGACAAAGAAGGTGGCTTCCCGAAGGCGAAAGTCCGTTGGTGCTGGTCCCTCGTCTAAACGGGCGAAGAAGACTGTTATTTCTTCCCATTTGGAAAGTATTAGGGAGGGAAACGAGGACGCCGAGGTTGCTGTCACTTCGCCGCCTGATGATTCGGCCGAGGTCCCCTGCTCAGGTTCCTCTAGAAGAAATTCCCGAGGAGACTGCTGAGGAGCCTGGGACAGCCGAGATTCCGGCGCCTGAGACTGCTGTTTCCGAGGTCCCTTCAACCGACGTCCCTCCTCAAGGTCCTACTGCGTCGCAGGCCCTCCTTGATGTAGTGGTAGAAGTACCTTCTGCCGAGGAGCGGCGCAGGCGGAAGGGCAAGGGCATTTCGACCGAGGAGGCCGAGGACTCCGAGGACGTCGTTGTCGAGGTTCCACCAGGTTTGTTTCCAGACAAAGTGTACTTCCTTTGTTTTTTCTGGATTGCCTTCTTTGTCTTTAATCTCCTTCTCATTCTTGCCACGCAGGGGAGTTGACTACCCCTGACTGGGCGGCCGAACATGCTCGGAAGCGAGCTCTTCGGGACGCCAAAATCCCGCAAGGGAAGATACCAAAGGAGCCTTTCTGGACGTTCACGGAGGACATGAATTTGTACTCCGAGGACGTTCCTCAAATGGCTAAGGAAATTTCGAAGGGGGTGCTCACCGAGGCCTCCTTCAAGGCTATAGCGGCGGCCCATCCGGGGGATAACACTCTCGCCGCAAAGATCACCGAGCATGCTGCTCAGGTATATCCTTCACAGCTCTTTCCCTTCAATTTTTTCCTAAGTTTTTGGCTCTTACTGACCTTGCGTTTTATCTTTTTGCAGCTGCTGGGGTACGCCGGCTTTCTCCGAGTTCGGGTGGCCAGGGAGGTTGCCTTCCGAACTTCGGCCACTTAGACCATGAATGAGGCGAGGATCGCACTCGCGGAGTCGGCCGCCAAAAACCAGCAGCTGAAAGAGGCTGCTGAGAAAGAAGTGACTGCCCTTCGGGAGGAGTTCCGGAAGGAAAAAGAAGAACTTCAAAAGGATTCCTCCCAGAAGATTGCTGACCTCGGTGATCAAATAAAGGGGATGCTCACCGCCAACGAAGATCTTCTCAAGCACAAGGCTGCTTCTGACAGCCTTATAGTGTCGTTGACGAGTGAGAATAACACTCTTCGGGCTGAGGTCGAGTCTTTGAAGAAGGGGTCCAAGGGGCGTTGGAGATAAAGGCGCTGAAGGAGGAGATTGCTGAACTGAAGGACGACCTTGACGACCTCGAGCTTGATAAGAACGAGTCTGATCAAATGGCCAAGGTTGCCTTTCAGGACGGCTTCTGCCTTGCTCGTCACCAGATTCTCCAGAGGTTCCCAGATCTAGACCTCTCTTTTCTTGAGCCTCTAAACATTCCTGGGGGACCTCGGTGGGAATGGTCCAAGGTCGAGCATCTGAAACTTCCTCCTTCAATTCCAGCGCGAAAGGTGGTGGAAAAGGGCGGGCCAGCGAGTGGCTCTCGGGACGCCGCGAACCCTTAGGCTATTTTTTAGGGCCCCTTTTCCTTCCCTTCTATTTTGTATTCCTTCTTCGGGCACTTCTTTACTGTAAAGCAGCTTTGCTCTTAATGAAGATTTTTTTGGCTAAGTCTTTTCTTGCAAGTTTCTTCATTTCCATTGTCCCGAACACGTTCGCTCAAGAGACTTCGGAAAACCTGCAATCAAAGAAACTTTTTTACCTTCCTTTGGCCGAGCTTGTTCGCTCCAAAGGCTTTTTGGAAAGTCTGAAAAAATTTGACTAAGTCTTTTTGCAGGCTTTTGCATTTATTTTTGTCCCGAACATTTTCGCTCGAGACATTTGAAAGTCTGAAGAATTTGACTAAGTCCCGAGCATGTTTGCTTTTGCATTTCCATTTTTTCCCGAACACATTCGCTCAAGGGACTTCGGAAAACTTTCAGTCAAATTTTTGTTTTTCCAGGTGTCCCGAGCATATTTGCTCAAGGGAGTTCGGAAAACCTTTTGCGAGATTTTTCATTTCCCATTTTCCCGAGCTTGTTCGCTCAAGGGACTTTGGAAAACTGTCTCTGCGCTTTATTACGGCGAGTACTTCGCTGATTTTTGTTTTCTTTTCCTATCTTTCCCGAGCATGTTTGCTCAAGGGACTTCGGAAATACTTTCAGCAAGAGTTGTTTTCCATTTTTCCGAGCGTGTTGGCTCAAGGGACTTCGGAAAACTTTCTCTGTATTTCGGCGAGTACCTTTTCCGTCCTTCTTGTTGAAGCCCATATTCCCGAGCATGATGGCTCAAGGGACTTCGGGAAACTGCCTCTGCGAGATTTCTCCATCTTTTCCAGAGCATGATGGCTCAAGGGACTCTGGGAGGTTAATCTGCGCTTTATTACGGCGAGCATCTTCACGGAATTCTACTTTGCACAATTTTGGATACTTAAGAACTTTCCTTAAGAGCATTCTGTACTTACAATTCCTCCGCTTCATCTTAGGCGTAGAATTTTTTCAAGGCGTCTGAGTGCCAAGTATTTTTCAATTCTACGCCTTCGGCGTCGCCAAGTTTGTACACGCCTTTTCGTACTTCGGCGAGAACCAGATAAGGTCCTTCCCAGTTTGCGCGAAGTACTCCGTGGGATGGCCTTCGGGGCGCAAAGTCAGCCTTTCGGAGAACGAGGTCTCCCTTCTTGATTTCTTTTGGCCTGGCTCGTAAGTTTATAGCCGCGGCCACTCTTTGCTGGGAAGCTTTTCTTCTCAGTTCGGCTATTTCTCTGTGTTTGGCCACACGATCGAGATTGGTTCTCAGACCGAGGTCGTTACCACCTTCATCAAATACTTGCACCCGTACTGAAGGTTGAACTATCTCTACTGGGATAATGGCCTCTGTTCCGAAGACGAGTGAGAAAGGAGTCTCCCCTGTGGCTCTTCGGGGCGTCGTTCGGTAGCTCCATAATACACTTTGGAGTTCTCCCGGCCATTTCCCCTTGGCTTCCCCTAGTCTCTTTTTCAGGCCATCTTTTATGGTCCTGTTTGATACTTCCACCTGCCCGTTGCTTTGGGGGTGAGCTACTGGGGCGAAGTGCATTTTTATTCCGAGGTCGCTGATAAATTCCTGGAATCCTTTGTCTATGAATTGGGATCCATTATCAGCTACTAGTACCCTCGGTATGCCAAATCTGCATACGATGTTCTTCCATACGAACTTCTGCACTTCTTTTGCCGAGATAGTTGCTAGTGGTTCTGCCTCCACCCACTTTGAGAAATAGTCCACTACTACCACGCAGAATTTCACGCCTCCGGGCGCTGTGGGGAGTGGCCCAATAAGGTCTATACCCCAGACTGCGAAGGGCCAAGGATAGTCTGCCGACGTTACCATTTCCGAGGGTATCCTCTGGATTATTGCATGTCTCTGGCAACTACCGCACTTCTGGACGAACTGCCTTGCGTCCTTTCTCAGGGTAGGCCAGAAGTATCCTTGGCGGAGTATCACTGCTGCAAGGGCATCAGTTCCAATGTGTGAACCACACATGCCTTCGTGAACTTCTTCAAGGACCATTTCAGTATCCTCTTCATTCACACATCTTTGCAGCGGGTTCGTATATCCCTACCGGTATAACTCTTCGCCAATCAGGAAGAATCTTCCGGAGTGTCTTCGCAGTCTTACAGCATCGCCGGGGTCTTCGGGGAGCAAATTCTCTGCGAGGTATCTTTTTATTGGGATCTTTCCACCCTGTTCCCGAGGTCGCTATGCTCAGCACTGAGATGCTCGGATGGTCTAGCACCTCGGTGTATGTTTTCGACTTCGCCAAGCAATCTGCCTCAGTGTTATTCCGCCGAGGTACATTTTCGATCCGTACGGCGTCAAACTCTTGGATGAGCTTTGCTACCAGCTCGTGGTATTTTGCCAAGATTGGGTCCTTCGCCCCATAATCTCCTGCCGTCTGCCGAACTACCAGCTGGGAATCGCTGTGAGCCTTTAAGTTTCTCACGCCAATCTTTCTGGCCAAGCGTAATCCCGCTATGAGGGCTTCATACTCAGCTACATTGTTGGTGACGTTGAAGCTGAACTTGATAGCCTTCTTTACCTCCAGGCCTTCGGGGCCCCTGATAATTACTCCAGCTCCCTGGTGTTCGGATCCCGAGGCTCCGTCTACGTGCAAGGTCCATTCTGGCTCACCCTCTTTTGGATCTGAATGGCTCTCCTCAGTGGTGGGTATTTCGGCGATAAAATCTGCCAGTGCTTGGGCTTTTATGGCCTTCCGAGGCTCATACGTGATTTCGTGCTTGCCCAACTCTATGCACCACTTGGAGAGCCTTCCCGAATGATCAACTCTCTTCATGACATCCCGTAGTGGCAGACTACTTCGGACGATGATGGGGTGAGCCTGAAAGTATGGTCGCAGCCTTCTCCCTGCAAGCACCAAGGCATATATAGCTTTTTGAAGCAAAGGGTACCTGACTTCGGCGCCATGCAGGGACTTGCTGACATAGTAGACCGGCCATTGCTTTGGCCCTTCTTCTTTCACGAGGACCGAGCTCACAGCTTTTTCTGTAACGGCGAGGTAGAGTACGAGGGGCTCTCCCTCCCGAGGTTGTCGCAGAGTCGGCAGGCTGGCCAGGTAGACTTTGAGTTCTTCCCAGGCCTTTTGGCAATCTTCATCCCAAGGATGATCATTCCTTCCGAGGTCGCCTTCCATTTTTGCTGCCTTTGTGAGGACTTTGAAGAAAGGTCGACACCTATCTCCGTACCTGGAAATAAACCTGCTCAGAGAGGTTATTCTTCCGGTGAGTCTCTGCACGTCTTTGACTGTGGCAGGAGTTCGGAACTCAAGCAGAGCCTTAATCTTCTCGGGGTTAGCATCGATGCCTCTTTCGGATACCATGTACCCAAGGAATTTTCCCGAGGTCACCCCGAAGATGCACTTCTCAGGATTAAGGCGAATCCCGAAGGCTCTAAGCTTTTGGAAGGTTTCCTCCAAATCTGCAACGTGGTAGCCAGGCAGCTTGCTATTGACTATCATATCATCAACATATACCTCCATGTTTCTCCCCATTTGGTCTTTGAAGACCTTGTTCATCAACCTCTGGTGGGTGGCTCCTTGCATTTTTTAGCCCGAAGGGCATCCTGATATAGTAATATGTTCCTCCCTCGGTGATGAAGGCAGTCTTCTCTTCATCTTCGGGGTTCATCCTTATCTGATGGTAGCCACTGAAGGCGTCTAGGAAACTTAGGAGCCCATACTCAGCAGTTGAATCTACCAGTTGATCTATTGGCGGCAGAGGGTATGAGTCTTTCGGGCAAGCATCGTTCAAGTTTCTGAAGTCGATGCACATCCGGAGTTTTGCTGCTACCTTCTTTCGTGGCAATGACCATGTTGCTCAACCATTCGGGGTACTTGACCTCCCTGATAACTTCAGCATCTAGGAGATGCTGGACTTCGGTTTCGACAAAGTTGCTTTTGTGGGCTGAGATGCTTCGTTTCTTTTGCCGGACAGGTTTTGCTTCCGGGCTTACTTTGAGGCTATGCTGTATTATGCCAGGGTTTACTCCTGGCATATCTTTCGGCGAGTAGGCAAACAGATCTTTATTTTTCAGCAGAAAGGATACAAGATTTTCCTTGTCACCTTCGGCCAAGCTCTTCCCTATTCGGGTAGATTGTCCTGGGACAAGATCTACTGCTTCCGTTTCTGCTTCTGCGGGATCTTCTTCTTTGCCTTTCTCCTGCGCCTTTGCCTCCACCGTTTGTGTAGAGTTGTTTGCCGGAGCCTTTCGTGCTTTCACAAACACCATTTCTTACCTCGGCCTGGTCTATGAAGATCTCTGCATCTCCATCCTTGGTGGCGAATGTGACAGTCAAGTACTTCACATCAGGGCGAATGTGCAGGTTTCCCTGTGTCTGCCTTCCAAGGATGGCGTTGTACGAGGACGGGACGTCCATGACGATGAATCTCGCCATTGTGGAAGAGTACAACTCAGCTGCTCCGTTCACCGAAGTCCCTCTCATCATCAGTGGGAGGTCGATCCATCCGAGGACGGGGAGTTCGGATGGTCCAACCCCAAAAGTGGGCGAGGTGACAGGCTTCAGTTCGCTGCTGGAGATGCCCAAGCTCGGCAGTAGGTGCGAGAATAGGACGTCAGCATTTGAGCCATCATCAAGCAACACTCTTTTGACGTCCCAGTTCCCTATTCTCGCCATAATCAGCAGCGGATCGTCGTGGGGGAAGACGACGGTGGAGCCATCTTTGCGAGCCAGCTTCTTTGATGGACTTTGATACTCCATGACTGCAATTTCTCTGGCTTTCCGCTTTCTTTCCGAGGATGGGAGCCCCGTGGTGATGGTTTGGATAACCCCTGCTGGAGGTGGAGGGCGCCTTTTTGGACTTCGGTTTCTCCGCCTGTCGGAGTCGTAGTCCTCGTCTTCGGCCCTTTCTTCCTCCTCTTTTCTGCCTTTTGGGGAGGGCATCCGCAGGTATTTCCGAAGTTGGCCCTGTTTTATCAGCGACTCTATGTACTTCTTCAGCTGGAAGCAGTCTTCGGTGTCATGACCGTGGTCGCGATGAAACTGGCAGAACTTCTTTGCATTCTTTTTGTTATCGGCGGTCATGGCCCTTGGCCGCCGAATCTGCGTCCCTTGCCTTTCCAGCGCCATGAGGATGTTGGTCCGTGTAGTGCTCAGGGGCGTGAAACTTTGAGGTTTCCTTCCCCGCATCCTCCGAGGTCGTCCTGCCTGTTCGGTCGGATGCCGAGCTTGCTGATTGGACCCATCGGCGCGGTGGTGATCGGGCTTCGGCCCTGCCATTCTTAGTTCCTCGGCGGTCATGTGCTGTTCGGCCCTTCGGTAAAATTCTCCGAGGGTGTCCGGGGGGTCCTTTGAGAACTCATAGAACAGCTGTGAGTCCCGCCGAAGGCCCCGTGTCATGGCAAGAATGCGGATTTCGGGCCGGAAGTCTGGGACGCTCAGGGCTTCCCTGTTGAATCTTTCGACATAGTCTCGGATGGTTTCTCCGTTCCTCTGCTCTATGTCGAACATCTGGACAGGCATCTTCGCAGTAGGCCGACTCCCAATGAATTGCTGTGTGAAGGCCGTGGACAACTCCTGGAACTCAGTGATGGTCCCTGGAGGCAATGAATTGTACCACGCAGTTGCTGGCCCTGTGAGGGTGACTTCGAAGCATTTGCACATGGTAGCGTCATCAGCACCGTGCATTATCATGCTGCGTCTGTACTTCGTCAGATGGGCCTGTGGATCAGTACGACCATCATAAATTTCCAACCGAGGTACTCTGAACTCGCCTGGCATGGCTGCCTCAACGACGGCCTGAGTGAAAGGGGAGTCACCTTCGCAGGATGTTCCCGAGGGTCTGGCCCAAACGGATTTTCTGGCCACTTGTTTTTCCACTCTGTCCAGCCGTGCTAGTATCTTCTCCATGAGCACTGTGGCGCTAGGGCCTTCTTCAGGGAATGAAGATCGTCGGCGCCTCTTCGGGGGGCGAGTTCGGCGCTGAGGGGACAAGGACCTCGCCTCAGGCGACGAACTGCTTCGCTGTGAGACTCTCGGTCGCTTGGACCTGGTTTGTCCCACAGGCCGTTTCCCGAGGGCTATATCTTCTGTGGATGATTCTTCGCGAGGGTCTCCACTCCCCAAACTGCGATGTGTAGACTTGGGGCTCCTCTCCCGAGGGCGTGTCACTGAGGGGGGTCTCTGGGCCTGTGCTTGCTGTGGCCACCTTCGGCCGATCTGCTGTGTCATTTCAGACACGACCGAACGCTGAAAGTCCCTCAAGAAACTCATGGTGACTACCAGAGGGCGGTCTTCCTCGGGCGCAGAAGTCCCTGGGAGTGTTTGCTCAGCAGCCGGTTGTATCTCAGGCGCGGACGGGGACCTCGGGAGTCCCTTGTCCTTAGAACGCCGAGTCTCAACGACGGCGATCTCAGAGCGGGTTCCCACAGACGGCGCCAAATGATGGCCAGGGGCCTCATCGTTTAGAGTCATGGTGACTGGAGGAGAGACTTCTGGGAGGAAGAACGCCTGGTGGATTGGATCGCCCAAAGGAGAGTGCCTGAAAGCTCAGAAACAAAGGGTTAGGAGGCCCCCGGAGTGTTTTTCCGGGGGGGGAGCCTCCGACGCCCAAGTCAGTGGTGGCTGAGAGAAAGGCAGAGAAAATAGCACAAAGGGCTGAGGAGTCTTGCCTGGTAGTGTGGGAGCAGTATTTGCCAACCAGCCAGTCCGCCAGCCAACCAACCTCCTGCCTGGTATTAATTCCTGGTATTTATAGGAGTGCCTAGCCCGTTCAGATCACGACACGTGTTCGGTCGGACGTTCCTGACTTTCTGGGCATAGGAGACAGATAGTAGGTTACCTTGAGCCATGTGCTGAGACGGGCCATGATGTGATTTTGATGGCGTCAGCGTGGCAGAGCGCCTTTTGAGGCGGATTGTGGCGTCTGTGATTGGATGTGTCAGAGGCTTCCTTAAATGCTTCCATAAATCTCCTGCCGTACTCCCGAGGTCTCTGGGTGAGGTCGTCCTTTGGTACGGACAGAGCCTCTTCGGGAAACAAGCCCTCAGTTCGGGGGTTCCCAGTTTCAGGGAGTTCCGCCTTCGGGGATATCATGTTCGGCTCGCTATGTCTGGTGCCGCTTTTCTGAAGGCGATCTGTTCACAACCTTGGGGGGGCAAGTAGTGTCCTCGGGTTTTCCTGGCGTGCCGGGCTCGGAGCTCTTCGGCTATCTCCCGAGGTGCATGATCACACCTTTTCTCGGGTAGCGCCAGCCTCTTCTGGCCATTCTTGTGGCAGGGAGTTCGGCCAGATAGAGGCGATAGCGTTTGGCTATCAGTCCCTTTGTCCAAGATATCAAGACTAAGCACGAGACATGGAATGTGTCACTCTCGTATAGGCCAATCTTTGGTTTCTTGATAACCGAGTAGACTAACTTAAGCTGATGACATTGATATCGTATATCACCTCATCTGAGCATGGCCATGCATTTTCTAAGTCTCACTCTATCAAGGGGCCCGAAGATATCACTCCCGTTACATAGGAGGGACAAATCCCATCTTGATCTTACAAATCCCTCTCCATGATATGTGACATACCCAATGACCTCCTTCAAGTTCACTCAGTTACGAGCAACAAAGGAAAGTATCAAAGTATGTGACTCAAATGTAGGGAACCTTGATGATCTTAGGTCAAAGGACTACATATACCATGATCACTATGAGAATCACTTATGACACCCATATAATGATCCATGAAGTGTTCTCATGGTTGGTCGGTCCAATCTACAAGTTCTCCAACTTGTACCCATATGTAGACTACATATCTCATATTAGTCTCCACATATGCTAGTCGTTATGTATTATTGTAACCCGCTCCATAATAATACTAGACTAGGGATGTTTGATAATATCATTATTCTAGGTTACAATTATGTTTGTTAAGTTACGCAGAAACTGGATTAATGCCTTAATAAAATATCATGACTCAATGTGCAAAAATACAATCATCTCATGATTGGCTTTTGCGCACAACACTAACAGTTTCCTGGACGGGAGAATTGCCGAGGTCGGATTTGGGAGGTCGAACATCCTTCTTTCCGTGGCGAGTGGTTTCTCCTCCGAGGTTGGTGCTTTGTTCGAGCTTATGGGTTCGGAGGGTGATGGGCACCTCGGCTATCACCCTGCCTCTTGTTCTCATCTTGCACTTTTAATTGCAAATATTCACATATATCCAATAATACAAGTCTTATACAAGTTAGACCCTATGTAGGAGACTGTCTAGGCTAATGCTCTGCCATTCTAAAACTCAGGCTTTGATACCAAACAAAGCCTATCACACCTCACACAGGCCTTGCCTCAACACTCTGTACTACATTCACCCAACTAAGGTTATTCTGGAGTGTTTTTAGAACTTTCAATTCGGCCAACCAATGTAATTAATCCTTAAGTCTTATTTTCTTAAGGTATTTAGCCTGGGAGGTGGCCTAGGAGGCTTATCAGAAGAATCCAACTAATTACTTGCAGTAAAAGTAGAGCCCAATATAACAACTTGCAAGACAAGCAAGGCTGTAATAGGTAACTTGCATTACAAGCAAGGCAACACTCAATGAAATTAAGTGCTTATGATGTGTGCAAATTAAGTGAGCTATTTTAGAATGGCAACCAAGAAGCCCAAGTTATCATTTGATTTGAAACTCATTTTGAATGCACATGAACATTTTGGCCATAAATAGTTCATAAGAGGTTTACAAGGTAAACGTACTTCCCATTCATACAAACATGCCATCTAATGGCCCATAACCATCCAACATTTACATGTCCAAAACCAAGTTCACATACATAATTTGGCACCTCAAGGTACTCCAACTACCATAAACCTAAACATAACCGAGACTACACATACATATGCACAACAAAATGGTAGCCTACAAGTATCCAAAACATGGCAACATGCCAAGATTCACCAAAGTTTAGGTTTACCAAATTATGTTACAACCCAAAACCTCTAATGCTCAAACAGAACCTTAAGTGTGCCATAAAGCAGGACACACTGCAGTACAAGTCCTATGGCCATGTTCATGGTCAAAAAGGTGAAAACTATTATCAGAGCAAGTTTCCACATATCCATGCTGCCCACCTAGACAAGTCCCACTCTACAAAGCCTGCACAACTCAAGACATAAGTCTCGGCCAACTTAAATAAAGACTTGTAATGCACATAATTAACCAAGCCAAGCACACATTGGCACATACCTTAGTACACAAGCAAAGCTAGCACAACACAATAGCAAAACCCAAGCTACTATAACTCAAGCTGAATATCCTTTCCTGAAAAACAAATGTATGGGCAATGAGTACATTACTCAGTAGAGTTCACTTTTAATACCAACACATTAAGGAGTTTTTTTAGTTAAGCTGAGTGTATAACTGAAGGCTTAACCTCCATTTGCTCATAATGTCCAGCAAAAATAAGACACAAAGACAAGAAAACCACAACATATATATATACATACTAGCAAGCCGAGACATATAAGCCATAATCACAAGTAAATGGTTAGCAAGCACAAATAATCACTCAAGCACACAATCAACACACACACACACACCACAATGACCATTCGGCCAAATACCATAGCATGTGTCATTGTGCACATTTGCACATCAAACTCCAACATAAAGTCCACATCCACTAGAGCTCCGAAATGCCTAGCAAATTGGCCCCATTTACTAGGATATCTAACACATGCCCATAGTTAATTAGCTAATCAACAATCACAATCGAATCTTTATAATAGCCTAACTAAGGTTATTTAGCATAGTTAACCATCACTTAGCTACTTTAGACACTTGAATCATGGTATACTACCAAGCAATCAACTAGTTTAGTGAACCCTACCTCAAACCAAGCTTGAGTTTCTCTCGGTTAAGCTTGAACCCGAAATGTGTTCCTCAACAAATGGCCTAGCACATCACTAATTAGGCAACAATACTCCTTGTTCATGGAATGTATACCATGTATTCAAGGAAAACACAAAGAGTTACCTCAAACCCAAGCTTGAAATGCCTCACCCTCCATGATTTCTTCAAATCAAAAGCTCAACTTGAGTTGCCTAGTGCCGAAAACAATAACCCCAAGCTTGATTCCTTCCTCTCAAGCTTTAATTGCCTCTTTATGCTCAAACCCAAAACCCTTTGTGGTGGAAGCTCAGGAACACAACTAGTTTCGGCCAAGGAGAAGTAAAACCGAAATGAAGGCAAAATGGCTTAAGTGGAGTCATGTGGTTTCGGTGATAGGCACATGTAATTAAAGAGGTAATAAGCTAGCTTTTGGCCCCAAAAATCTTGCATGGCTCATTTGAGCCCTCACTTCCTCATGGCTGCATTTTCATCACTAAAACACATGCACCTTTCGGCACTTATGGCACTTCATGGCTCACATTGCCAAGCACACATCAAAAGTGTCCAGTATGTCCACTAAACCCATGTATAAACTGGCCAAGTACTTGTACAAGTACTAATTAGGTAAACCAAGGCAATGATGCCTTAATACCTTAGTGGGGAACATGATTTTACTAGTCATCATTGAACTTTTAGCAAAACTAGTCTAGTATCAGACTAATCCTCTCACAATTTTGCATGGCCAAAAGTTCCCATTTAAAATTTGTAGTTTCATTAGTACCACTAGTTTAAGGGTACATTGTAGTCCTCCAGCTTTATTTCATGCCAAAAACATCATGGTCTAAGTTTCCCATGAACACTTAAGACCCAAACTTTCTCAGGTTTATACTTACACCCTTACCCTTATTTTCAAACGAGTCCCTCATGTTCTAAACTGGTGTTTCTTTATGTTTCTTGGCCTAAGCCAAGTACTAAGGGATGGTCCTAACAAAGATAACTTGGCCAACTTCGGGAAAAGTAGACTCACCATCCTCGGCAAGGGAAAATAACCTTCGATGGGGATCCTCTATGCCAAGGGGCATTCCAAATGACCAGGGCAACCTCGGCAAAAAACTTTCATAAACCAAAAAGGTCTTTTTATCCCGAAGGGGTCTCTTTCACCAAGGGGGTCTTGTCGGCAACAAAAATGGTTAAGGAGCCTCTGACACAGAAACCTTGCACATGCCCTTGACAAATGAACTTCTCCCAACGCCCTCCTATAAATACTTGGGGATCAACCTTGGTACGGGGACAAGCTGAACCCTTGAGAGATTTCTACCCTTTACTCTCCAATCCCTACTCCTTACTTGCCAAATACTAATTTGGGCGTCGGAGGCTCCTTCCTTGGAAATACACTTCGGCGACCTCCTAACCCCTGTTCTTTTGAGCGTTTCAGGCAATCTCATGCTGGAAGTCTCCTCTACCAGCATCTCCATACTGGAAGTCCCTCCCAGGCCTACCATGTCATACAACAAAGATGCTGCTGGGTATTATTTGGTGTCGTCTGTGGGAACTCACCCCAGGTCACCGTCATTGAAACCTGACGTTCTAAGGACAAGGGACTCCTGAGTCCCCGTCCACGCTAGAAACTTAACCGACGACCAAACAACCTGCTGGAGGGACTTCCTTGCCTAAGGATGAGCATCCTCTAATGTTCATGATGAGCTTCCTATGTGACTTTCAGCACTCTGTTGTGGCTGAAATGATGCAACAGTTGGACCAAAAGTGGTTACAGCCACCTTCAAGCTAAAGGGCCTCTTCACCAACTCCCTGTCGGGAGAGAAGGCCGAAGTCCACTCACCGGAGCTTAAGGAGTGGGGACTTCTATAACAAGTCCTCAACGGAGGACGTACCCCCTAGAGACCACAATCCCTTCACCGTCGAAGTTACTCCTGAAAAAGAGGCATCGTTCTCCATTGCCAGAGGCCTCCAGGTAGCGAGAAGAGCCCAACACCACCATCCTCATGGAAAAGATCCTAGAGAGGTTGGAGAAAGTGGAAAGGTAGGTGGATCGAAAGCCTGTCTAGTCAAGGTTGTCGGAGACCTTCACCTGAGAAGAGTCACTCCTTATCCAAGCAATAGTTGAGCCACCTATGCCAAGTGACTTCCGGGTGCCATGCTTGGAGAGGTATGTTGGACACATTAACCCCCAAGCCCACCTCACGAAGTACAGACGTAGCATGGTGCTACACGGCGCTGATGATGCCACCCTCTGCAAATGCTTTAAGGTCACCCTCTCAGGGCCGGCAACTGCCTGGTACAACTCCCTGGCCCCCAGAACCATAATGGGTTTCCAAGAGTTGCGCACTACCTTCACTCAGCAGTTCATCGAGAGTAGACTAATGATGAAGATGCCCATCCAGATGTTTCACATAGCCCAAATGAGTGGGGAGACCATTCGAGACTATGTCGAAAGCTTCAACTGAGAGGCTCTAAGCATGCCAAACTTTCATCCCGAAATTCGTATCCTCACAATGATCAGAGGACTTCGGAAGGACTCTTAGCTTTTCTATGAATTCTCCAAGGATCCCCAGACACCCTGGGAGAATTCTACCAAAGGGCTGAGCAGCACATGACAGCCGAAGAGCTGAGAATAGGGGGACCGAAGTCTGATCACCATCAGCCCGAAGGTCAAAGTCACCGACCTCGGTATTCTGCCGAGGGCGGGGGAAGACCCCAGAAGCAAAGGGGGAAAAAACCCATGTCATTCACTCCCCTAAACACCTCAAGAACAAACATACTATTGGCCATGTAAAGGCAAGGCAACCTAATCCACCGTCCGAAGGCCATGACTACAGAAAACAAGAAGAATATGAAGAAATTCTGCCAGTTCCATCGGGACCATAGGCATGACACAGAGGATTGCTTCCAGCTGAGGAAGTACATCAAGTCTCTAATAAAGCAGGGCTAACTTCGGTGCTACCTGTGGATGCCCTCCCCGAAAGAGAGGAGGGAAGAGAAGAGGAAAGGAGATGATGATGACTATGATTCTGATAGACATTGGAATCGAAGTCCCAAAAGGCATCCACCACCTCTGGCAGGAGTAATCTAGATGATCACCATTGGGATACCATCGGCCAAAAGGAAGAGAAAGATACGGGAGATCTCAGTGATGGAGTTCGGTCACCAGTCGAACAAGCTTGTTCGGAAAGATGGATCCATCGTGATGTTCCCTCATGATGACCCACTCCTAATCATGGCAAGGATAGGGAGTTGGGATGTCAAAAGAGTACTCCTCGACGATGGTTCCAACACCGACATCTTATTCTCTCATATGCTACCGAATTTAGGTATCTCAAAGGGCGATTCAGGCCTGTTACCTCCTCGACCTTCGGGGTAGGTCCGTCCAAACTCCCTGTCATCGGATAGATCGACGTACCTCTGATGCTAAGAGGAACTTTACCACAAAACAAGGATGAACTCTTTGCTTCCACAATGACAAGGTTCATCGTCATAGATGTCCCTTCGTCATACAATGCCATCCTTGGGAGGCAGATGCAAGGGAATTTCCACATCCATCTAGATGTGAAGTACTTGATTGTCACCTCCACAGTGAAGGATGGCAATGCTGAGATATTCATTGACCAAGCTGAAGTAAGGAAGGTCTTTGTGAAAGGAAGACACGGTCTGGCAAAGATCCACGCACAGGCTTCGGGAGCAAAGACCGTGCTCGGGAAAGAGCCTAAGGGAGAAGAAATAGTAGACCTCAAAAAAATAGAAACTGAAGGTGTAGAATTGATCCCAGGCCAAAGTACCCGAGTAGGGAAAAAACTGCCTGAAGATGACAAGGAAAAACTTGTATCTTTTTTGCTAATGAACAAAGACCTATTTGCCTACTCGCTGAAGGACATGCCTGGGGTAGACCCTTGCATAATCCAACATAGTCTTAAGGTGCGCCAAGACGCAAAGCCTGTTGGACAAAAAAAGTGAAGCCTCTCGGCGCATAAGAACAACTTCATCAAAACCGAAGTCCAACGCTTAACGGAAGCAGGCATAATAAGGGAGGTCAAGTACCCCGAATGGCTGAGCAATGTTTTCATTGCTACGGAAGAAAGGAGTGACAAACACCAAATGTGCATCAATTTCTAAAACATAAACAATGTTTTCCCTAAGGATTCTTATCCTCTACCACTAATAGATCAGCTGGTGGACTCTACTGTCGAATACGGCCTACTCAGCTTCTTTGACGCCTTCAGCGAATACCACCAAATTCGGATGGATCATGAAGATGAGGAGAAAACTGCCTTCATCACTGAAGTTGGGACTTACTGTTACATAAGAATGCCCTTCGGTTTAAAGAATGCTGGAGCCACATACCAAAGGCTAATGAACAGGGTGTTTGACACCCAAATCGGGAGGAATTTGGAAGTATATGTCGATGATATGATAGTTAAGAGCAAATTGCCAAATAGTCATATCTTAGACTTAATAAAAACATTCCACCGACTTTGGGAATTCGGAATCTGTCTCAAGCTAGAGAAGTGCGTGTTCGGGGTGAATGTAAGGAAGTTCCTCAGATTTATGGTATCAAAAAGAGGTATCGATGCCAATCCAGAAAAGTCCAAGCCCTGTTGGGATTTTGAACTCCCACAATAGTCAGGGATGTGCAAAAGCTAACTAGGAGAATCACTTCTCTTAGTAGATTATCTCTAGATATGGGGATCGGTGCCCACCGTTCTTCAAAGTGCTCACCAAAGCAGCAAAAAATGACAGTAGCTTCGGCTCTAAAGTGCACCCTTGGAATGAAGATTACCAAAATGCTTGGGATGAGCTCAAAACCTACTTAACCCACCTGCCAACACTTCGGCAGCCGAAGGATAGAGAACCCCTCATCCTTTACCTCACCATCAGCAAAAAGCAGTAAGTTCGGTGCTTGTAAAAGAATAGGGGGGAGATAGTGGCCGGTATACTATGCAAGTAAGTCACTACATGGAGCCAAAATTAGGTACCCTCTTCTACAGAAGACCATCTATGGCTTAGTATTGGCAAGTAGAAGGTTACGACCTTACTTCCAAGCACACCCTATTACTGTCCGAAGTAACCTACCTCTTGGGGATATCATGAGGAGAGTTGATCACTTGGGAAGACTGTCAAAATGGTGCATTGAGCTCAGTGAATATGACATCACCTATGAGCCAAGGAAGGCCATAAAGGCCCAAGCATTGGCAGCCTTCATCGCCGAGGTCCCAAAAACTGAAGATACCTCGGAAGACCTCGTAAAAGGTGAACTTGAGTGAATGCTATTTGTCAATGGAGCCTCGAGTTCCGAACACCAGGGAGTTGGAGTAGTTCTCTGAGGTACTGAAGGAATGAAGGCCACAAAGGCTATCAAGTTCGGGTTCAACGTCACCAACAATGTCACCGAATATGAAGCCCTCATAGCAGGCTTACGGCTGGCAAAGAGGGTGAGTGTAAGAAATCTTAAGGCCCACAATGATTCTAAGCTGGTGGTCAGGCAGATGGCAGGAGATTATGGCGCAAAGATCCAGCCTTAGCAAAATATCATAAGCTCGTCAAAGAACTCATCCAAGAGTTCGACACGGTGCATATAGAGAATGTACCTCGATGAGATAACATGTAGGCTGACACACTGGCCAAGTCAAGAGAGTCAACAGAGGTACTACACCAGCCGAGTATAGCGGTAATGCACATAACAACCTCGGGAAAAGGATGGAAGGACCCTATCAAAAAAATACCTCTCCACCCCGGAACTCCTCGAGGACTCGTTGGATGCAGCTAAAGTCTGAAAACATTCAGGAAGATTCTTCCTGATAGGGGAGGAGCTGTACTGACAAGGGTACGCGACCCCATTACAGAGGTGTATCGGTGAAGAGGATGTCGAAGCAATCCTCAAAGAAGTCCATGAGGGAGCCTGTGGTTCACACAGAAGAACCGATGCCCTTGACGGGATTTTGCTTTAGCAAGGGTATTTTTGGCCCACTCTGAGGAGGGATGCAAGGAAGTTCGTCCAAAAGTGCAATAATTGTCAAAGGCACGCTCCTGTCTAGAGACTACCCTCAGAAAAGATAACTTCGGCCAACTATCCCTGTCCCTTCGCCGTATGGGGCATCGACCTCATTGGGCCTCTCCCAACTGCACCCAAAAAAGTGAAGTTCTGCGTAGTCGCAAAAGATTACTTCACTAAATGGATTGAGGCAGAGCCTCTGGTAACCATATCGGTGAAGGGCAAACAAAAATTCATCTGGAAAAACATCATATGCAGATTCAGCATACCGAGGGTGATAGTGGCCATTAATGTTCCCAATTTATTAACAAGGGGTTCGAAGAATTCACTACTGACATCGGGATAAAAATGCACTTCGACCAACCTACAAGTAAAACGGAAAGGAATAAAAAAAGGAGACCTCGTTCTCTGAAAAGCTGAGTTCAAACCCCGAACACCATCGTATGGATCACTTCATGCAAACTAGGATGGGCCTTATGTGGTTCTCGAAGAAATTCGACCAGGAGTGTACAAGCTCGGTGACCCTGAGGGTGGAGAATTGAAAAATACATGGCATTCGGATTCTTTAAGAAAATTCTATACTTAGAAATTTCTGAGGAAAAGGAAAAATTGTATTATTCTCCTCATAGGTAATTGGTCGAGCAAGGTGTAATGAGATATTTTCTGAAGGCATCTGAGCAAAAATTGACCAAACATGCCCGCTCTCGAACAATGACAACACTCAATTTTGAGGTGGTAGACTGAACATGCGCATGCTGAAGTGATAAGCTCCTAAAAAGGGGCCAGCCTTCGGCAAGCGGATGACGTTAGTTGGCGCCAAAGGCATTTATCCCCTAAAAGTGCCTAAATGGACACTTGGAAATTTTTTTTCAAGAAACACCAAAGAAGCATGACCGAGGATGGTTATTCCCGAAGATAGGTGTTTCCCTCGGTCAAAAGTTGTTCTCGAAGGAGAATTTCCCTAAGTGCATGGTTGGAACTTAGAAAAAATTTTGACAGAAAATGCTAGATATGCCGAAGCTGGTCATCTAAATGTGTATATTACCGAGCCGTGGGTTTGAAGAAGGCGGCACTTTCTGAAGAAGTACTAACCGAGTACAATAGAGTTTGAAGAAGGCAAATTTTATTAACACTGATAGAAGAATACAATAGATGGATTACAAAAGGAAAAGAAGAAAAAGGATGCCTATTCGTGATCTTTGGCATCCACCAGTTCCTCACCATCCTCAGGCTCCATGCCTTTGGAGTCTTTATCAGTAGATCATAGCGCCAAAGGTGGAACAGCAAGAAGGTTGAGGAACTCTGACCTCAACCACTGCTAGGATGGCCCTTCGGGGATGTCCAAGGCCGCCAAGAAGAATAGGTCGAGATCTGGAAATTTTGATAAGACTTGGTGACGGGCGATGTAGAAGTCATCCTGGTAAGACCTTTTGGTCGCTTGGTCAGACTTAGCCTTTTCCACGTCCAAATCCTCCAGATCTTTTCGAAGCTCCATGATCCCCTTCTCCAGCTTCTTCTTCATCTTCTTTCCCTCCTTCTTCAACCTCTCGACCTCGACCTGAACCTTAGAGTTGAGATCAAAGGCCTTCGCCACTTAGCCAGCCGTGTCATCCTTTTCCTTTTGAAGAACCTCATTGGCCGAGGTTAGAGCTATCAACCTCGCTACGAGGTTTGACATCTTCAAAGAGAAGTCTTGGATAAGCTCCCGTTGGCTTTGAGCATCTCCTCCCGAAGATTAGCCAGATCCTCCTTGGTTATTTTATTTGGCTTTCCGTACTTAACGACAGAGCTAGCCAAGAGTACCTTGGCCTTCGCCAGAGACTCCTCAGAGTGACTACGGACTAAAGATTGCTTGGCTACCCAAGCCCAATAGTACCCCGTGTACACCAAGAGCTGCAAAAGGGAGAGATCTTAAGTAAGGAACAAAAGGCAAACAAAAAATCACTAAGTATCAAAAGGGTACGAGTTTACCTGGGCAGCCTGCTCGATCATCCTCACAGAGGGGATCTCTTCATTCGGACACTCCTCAATCAGAGACTGAAAAGTGGCGTGTGTGATGACACCCGTCACCATCTGAGGAGCCATCTTCTGGCTATCCTCGAAGAACAAGTTCATGTCCTTCGTGAACGACCAGAAGGGCTCCATCGGGGCCTTCCCCTTTAGGATCTTGACGTCCCAAATGGCCATCTTTTGGGTGTGATCTTCCACCCAGGGAGCTTGCACTGCTTCACCTGCAAAGTCTCGTTGAAGATCCATCAGTACTTTATCCCTTAGCCACTCGTCTATAAGATCTAAAACACCAAAAATTCCCAAGCTCATAGAAGAATAGCTAAGGGACAAACCTGGTGGAAGCTTCACATCATCACCCTCAGAGTCACTAACTTGAAGGACCTCATCGGGGACGTTCTTGCCTTTCCTTTTTCGGCGCTCCTCTAGCTCCTCAACAGACAACCCCCCAACCGAGGTCCCCAAAGTCTCCGCCACGGTGCTGGGACTAGGGGGAGTGGAATGGATAGCTTACTCCGAAGGTGGATCCTCCCAAATGTGGGTTTGGTCCACAGCCTCCACTTCGTCTTTAGGAGGTGGGTGAATGAGGTCCTCCTTTGTCTTCTTCAGCCTCGGAGCCGAAGAAGGTCCCACATACGACTTCTTTCTCTTGGGCACTATCTTCTTTCGAGCCTGCTCCCCCTTCTCAGCCTGACCAAGGAAGAGGGACTTGTAGAATGCAGCAAATTTGTCACCCATCTCTACAAAAAGAGGAATATCAGTGTAAGTACACACAGAGAGAGATGAAAAATTTGGAAAGGAACTTACTCCATTTAAGGGCCAAATATGTGAGTTTTCCTCGAAGGAGTGTTACCAACCATGACTTTTTCCCGTCAAAAAGAGGCTTCGGCATATTCAGGATGGTAACATGCTCCTTGATCACCTCTAGTTCCCGAGGGACCTATTCGGTCATCAAGTTCCATCTGATGGGAAAGGGGTACAGGGAACAGGGGGACCTCGGGGTCCCAATCCATAACAGCCCGAATACAACTATCGAACTCCTCTAACTGGGCTTCTAACTCTAGGGTTAGGAATTTTCTGGGGTCAACTACATTTATAGGCAAAGTCCCCCATGCCCATTTGGTTGGAATGTGCTCCCACTGGTCAGCCACCTTCAGGAAGAAGAACTTCCTCTGCCATCCTCACCAACTATCCTTCGTGTTGAAGGTAAATGTGTACTTCTTACTCCCCCGAGGAAGCAAAAAGTAGAAACCACCTTTTGGGACGGGGTGGAGTTTGTAGTATTGCATGAAAAAAATAAAGTGAGGTTCTATCTTGAAAACCCCACACATGCAAGGGAAAGCATTGAAGTAGGAGTAAGAGTTATGGGGAAGCTGGTTCATGGCTATACCATGAAATTGGTAGAAGTCACAAATCATCTTCTGTGGAGGAAACTAAAATTCAGCCTTCAATTGGGCCTGAAAGACGATAACCTCGTCCGAGTTATTCATGTAAATGAACAGGCCAGGACTAGGTAGCCTGGTAACTGCGTAAGAAGGAAGAAAGAATTTAGTTGTCCAGTTTTCCAATTTCTCCGAAGTGGTACAACTCAGATAAGAATTAAATGGAGTCCAGCTCTCGGGGACAGGTTGGACAGACATGAGCGAAATTGGGTAGACATTTGGAAAAGTGAAACCTAACTTTGGAAAGGTGAAAGAAAAAAGAAGGAAACAATGTCGAAGAAGGATGTCGGAAAAGAGGACCCCCAAAACTCTTGCCAAAGTCGCCATTTTTTAACGCCGTTTTGAAAAATGCTGAAAATTGCTCCACCACTAGCGCTGCTGTAGAAAAAAAAGAGAAGCTTGAAAGCAAATGAGAGCAAAACGGAAGGAAAAGAATGTAAGTGAGGGGAACTCTTAAGAGAGGAAGGTTATATAGGCCAAAGGGGGTAGGCGAATCATCGCCATAATTACCCCTCGAAGGTGAAGAGATGCGGTTGATGTAACCAACGTGACTGTCTACCAATTACCATGTGACATATGTCGCCCAATGCAGGAAATGAGGGCACGCCTCCTGACAGCACGAAGGCCTAGGCAAGCTTATCCGAAGTAATGCGTTTGTCTGATTAACGAGACATGATGACTCACTGACCTGCAGTAGAAAATTAGAATGGGGGGAATACACACTTCAAAAATACCAAGAGCCTAGCCAATAAATGAGGAGTAACACCTATAAACTATCTCGGCTGAGAAGACACACCCTCAGAGAATGAAGTATCCCCTGCCTAAGAAGGCCAATAAGTTAAATCTATGGTAACTGCTAGCTTCTATAGTGAGCTCCATGAAATGCTCCCAAACACTCTACTCATCGAAGTTACAACTTCGACTTTCCGATGGGGCAATGTGATAGCCAAAGGGCTATTACCCTCCAAACTCCCAAGCCCTGACGAACACCACCCTCGGAAAAGACGAGCATCACCCTCGGAAAAGATGAGCACCAAACTTGGAAAGAGGGTCCACAGTCCTTGACCCCCTAACCTTGGTAGTCTACCATTGCCCTTGGGGAATAACAGGATTGACCTCAGGAGTATGGTGCACCACCACCCTTGGTAAGATAACCTGGCCAACTTCGGGAAAAGTAGACTCATCATCCTCGGTAGGGGAAAACAACCTCTGAATGGGATCCTCTGTGCCGAGGGGCATTTCGAATAACCGGGGCAACCTCGGCAAAAAGCTTTCATATCCCGAAGAGGTCTTTTTATCCCGAAGGGGTCTCTTTCACTTAAGGGGTATTATCGGCAACAAAAACAGTTAAGGAGCCTCTGACACAGAAAGCTCGCACATTCTCCTAACACATAGGCCTTCCACAACCCTGACTTCTGGCCAGAACGGCCTATGGCCAGCTGAAGATCCCCATCCCTAAAGGTACGGACCTCATCTGGCCGAACACATGTCATGATCTGAGTGGGCTATGTCAAACGAACTTCTCCCAATGCCCTCCTATAAATACTTGGGGAACAACCTTGGCAAGGGGACATGCTGAACTCTTGAGAGAATTCTGCCCTTTACTCTCCAATCACTACTCCTTACTTGCCAAATACTAATTTGGCTGTTGGAAGCTCCTTCCCCGGAAATACATGTCAGGGACCTCCTAACCCCTGTTCTTTTGAGCGTTTCAGGCAATCTCACGTTGGAAGTCTCCTCTACCAGCATCTTTGTACCAGAAGTCCCTCCCAGGCATACCATGTCATACAACGAAGATGCTGCCAGGCATCAATGATGATGAACCATGTCATTGTGGAGCCGAATAGCTCTTTCTTGTTCTGAACCGAAGTTCCCCTTAGCATCAAGGGTATATCAATCCACCCGAGCACAGTGAGTTCAGAGGGACCTACACTGAACTTAAGGGAAGTAACAGGTTTGAGATCACCCTTGGAGATGCCCAGGTTCGGCAATAGGTGGGAGAATAGAATGCCAGCATTGGAACCATCATCATCTCAACTCCCTATCCTTGCCATAATTAGGAGTGGATCATCACGAGGAACTTCACGATAGACCCATCTTTCCGAACAAGCTTCTTCGCTAGGTTTTTGAACTCCATCATCGAGATTTCCTAGACTTTCCTTTTCCTCTCAACTGAGGGTATCCCCGTAGTGATTGTCTGGATTACTCCCGCCAGAGGTGGTGGATGTTTTCTGAGACTTTAGTTCCGACGTCGATCAGAATCATAGTCCTCATCTTCCCTTTTCCTTCTTCTTCCCTTCTTCCTTTGGAGGATGGCATTCACTGGTATTGCTACAGTTGGCCTTGTCTGATCAAAGATTCTATGTACTTTTCAACTGGAAGCAGTCCACGGTGTCGTGCCCATGGTCTCAATGAAATTGGCAAAACTTCTTCATGTTCTTCTTATTCTCCAAGGTCATGGCTTTCAGACGTTGTATAGTACTCCCTTGCCTCTCTATGGCCATCAGTATGTTTGTCCTCATGGTGTTCAAGAGAGTGAATGACACCTGCCTCTTCCCTCTTTGTTTCCGAGGTCTACCCCCGCCCTCGGTCGAATACCGAGGTTGGTGAGCCTAACCCTCGGGATGATTGTGGTTAGATTTTGGCCCTCCCGTGTGAGTCTCTCCAAAGTACCCTGATCATGGTGAGGATACAGATTTTGGGGCAAAAGTCAGGCACACTCAGGGCTTGCCAATTGAACCTCTCGACATAGTCGCGAATGGTCTCTCCATTCCTCTACGCTATGTCGAACATTTAGGCGGGCATCTTCGCCGTCGGTCTGTTTCCAATGAACTGTTGAGTGAATGCGGTGGAAAACTCCTTGAAATCCATTATCATTCTAGGGGCCAGGGAGTTATACCGCGTAGTCACTAGCCTAAAGAGAGTAACTTTCAAGCACTTGCAAATGGTGGCATCATCAGCACCATGCAACACCATGATGCGTCTATACTTTATTAGGTGAGCTTGGGGGTCACTACGCTGATCATATGTTTCCAAGAGTGGTACTCGGAAGTCACATGGCATGGGTGCCTCTACTATAGCATGGATGAAGGGTGACTCTTTTCCGGTGAAGGTCTCCGACAGCCTTGACCAGATAGGCTTTTAGGAAATCTAACTTTCTACTTCCTCCAACCTCTCTAGGATCTTCTCCATGAGGGTGGTAGTACTGGTCTCTTCTCGTTGCTTGGTGGCCTTCGGCAACGGAGAGCGACGTCTCCTTTTTGGGGAATAACTTCATTAACGGGGGGATTATGACTTCCCATCCGGTGATGAACTCTGCCAGCAGGAAGTTTTGAGCGCTTTTCATGCCGTTTCTCCAACACGATGTCCTCTAGGGGGTACATGCTCTGTTGAGGACTCATCGTGGAAGTCCCCACTTCCTGAACTCCGGTGAGTAGACTTAGGATTTCTTTCCCGACAAGTAGCTGGTGAAAAGGCCCTTGCGCCTGACGGTGGTTGAGACCACCTTTGGTGAAGCTGTTGTGTCATCTCAGCGATAACAGAGTGCGGAAAATCACGCATGAAGCTCATCATGATCATCAGAGTACATTCGTCCTTAGGCAAAGAAGTCCATACGGAGCGTTGTTTAGTCACTGGTTGAGTTTCCGGCACGGACGGGGACTTCGGGATCCCTTGTCCTTAGATTGTCGGGTCTCAACGACGGTGACCTGGTAGTGAGTTTCCATAGACGGCACCAAATGATGCTCGGTGGCATCCTCATTGTATCACATACTGGCCTAAAGGAGAGACTTCCAGTTTGAAGGTGCCTGAAGCACTCAAAAGAACCAGGGTTTGGAGCTCCCAGGAATGTGTTTCCGATGAAGGAGCCTCCGACGCCCAAGTCAGTGCTTTCGAGAGTGGTAGCAGTGGGGAGTAAAGAGTAAGGAAAATAGCAAGAGTTCTATGCCTTTCCTTACCAAGGTCCCTCCTAAGTATTTATAGGAGAGTGGAAGGAGAAGGTCGTTCGACACAGCCTAGTCAGATCATGCCACGTGTTCAGTCTGATTTGATTTGTACCCTCGGAGATAAGTATCTCTAGCTAGTCGTAGGCCATTTTGGCTAGAGGGTAGGGGCATGTGTGAGGTCTCTCTGTTAGAGGTTCCTTAATATTTTTTTTGTATCTCCACAAGACCTTTTTGGAGAATGAGACCCCTTCAGAGTATAAGGCCTCCTTCAGCTCAATATAGCCACTAAGGGCAAATAGGAGAGGCTCTTTGACAGAGTGGGGCACCTTCGTAAGATGCTCTTCCAGGCCGAGGTTAAGGATATACTTTCCTAAACTTGGTGAGTTTGTTAATCCAAATATGGTAGTTTATAGGTTTTCCGAGGTCGATTCTGTTACCAATCGAGGGTAGTTGTCATTCACCGAGGTCGGTGCTAGGTTTCTCCCGAGGGTGGTTTTTGGCTAGGTAATCTGGAGATCTCAATTCTAAGGTAATGTTCTTCCCAAGGATAGCAAGGGCCCCTTTTTTCCCGAGGTTGGTCACTTAAGTTTCTCGATGGTGGTGCTTTTTAGGTCACTTTGGGAATTCTAGAAAGGTTCATAGCCCTTTGGCTATTAGTGTGAGATATCAAATTTTTTATTGTCTAAATTGTTTTTCCACTACTAGTTGTTAGTTGTTAATTATTTTTATTGTAATAGTTTATTTAGTTAATTCATAGTAGTTAGTTAAATAACCACCTTTAATTATTGATTAGATAATAAAGAAAGGTTAAGTGTGGTAGACAAGCTCCATTCTTTGAAAAAAATGATCATCGTACTTGTCATTGCTATACTTTGATGATAGGAGCAATTCCCTGTGAGTTCACATAATTTTTGAGTGTCTAGATATTTGAAACTGCTAGTGTTGTGCCCAAAAGCCAATCATGAGATGATTGTATTTTTTCACATTGAGTCATGATATTTTATTAAGGCAATAATTGCTGGATTAATGCCTTAATAAAATATCATGACTCAATGTGCAAAAATACAATCATCTCATGATTGGCTTTTGGGCACAACACTAACAATCTCCCACTTGCAATAAAGCCAATCATCCATGTATCTAATACTGATGGACCTAGAATGGCTATCATGCTTTTGCTGCGTAAGGGGCTTTGTCAGTGGATCGGCAATGTTGCTATCAGTCAAAGTCCTGCATATCCTTACATCACCCCTCTCGATGATCTCCCTGATGAGATGATAGCGTCGGAGTATATGTTTGGATCGCTGGTGAGATCGAGGTTCCTTAGCCTGTGCGATTGCTCCATTATTGTCACAATAGAGCTCTATCGAGTCGACAATGCTTGGAACCACTCCAAGTTCAGTGATGAACTTCTTGATCCAAACTGCCTCCTTCACAGCATCAGAAGCGGCAATGTACTCAGATTCTGTTCTAGATTTAGCTACTGTCTCTTGCTTTGAACTCTTCCAGCTCACAGCACCACCACCAATACAAAACACATAACCAGATTGCGATCTAAAATCATCCTTATCGGATTGGAAGCTTGCATCGGTGTAACCCCTTACAACGAGCTCATCTTCACCTCCAAAGACTAAGAATGCATCCTTAGTCCTTCGTAAGTACTTAAGGATGTTCTTAACAGCTGTCCAGTGACTCTCACCGGGGTTCGATTGGTACCTACTCGTCATGCTCAAAGCATATGAGACATCGGGACGAGTACATATCATGGCATACATGATAGATCCAATTGCTGAGGCATATGGAATCTTACTCATGCGCTCTCTCTCCTCTGGTGTACTCGGACACTGAGATCTAGAAAGAGTTATACCATGTGACATGGGCAAGAATCCTTTCCTGGAATCTTCCATGCTAAACCTCTTTCGCACCTTGTCAATATATGTACTTTGACTTAGGCCAAGAAGCTCTCTAAATCTATCTCTATAGATCCTGATGCCTAACACATAGGCTGCTTCACCCAAGTCCTTCATAGAGAAACATTTCCCTAGCCAAGTCTTCACAGACTATAGCTCAGGAATGTCATTCCCGATGAGCAGTATGTCATCTACATACAACACCAAGAAGACAATAGCGCTCTCACTAACCTTCTTGTAGACATAAGGTTCATCTTCATTTTTGATAAAACCAAACTCTTTGATTGCTTCATAAAAATGAAGATTCCAACTTCGAGAAGCTTGCTTCAGTCCATAAATGGACCTTTGCAACTTGCACACTTTATTGGCATTCTCAGGAGTGACAAAACCCTCAGGTTGTGTCATGTACACATCCTCAAGTAGCTTTCCATTTAGGAATGCAGTTTTGACATCCATTTGCCATCTCTCATAATCATAGTGTGCAGCAATAGCAAACAAAATTTGGATGGATATAAGCATAGCAATTGGTGAAAAAGTTTCATCATAGTCAATACCATGAGTTTGCTTGAAACTTTTTTGCAGCTAATCATCCCTTAAAGGTAATCACATTACCATCCATGTCAGTTTTCTTCTTGAAAACCCATTTCCACCCTATGGGTTTTACCCCTTCAGGTGGGTCAACCAAAGTCCGTACTTGGTTTTCATACATGGATTCCATCTCGGATTTCATGGCCACTAGCCACTTCTCAGAGTCAGGCACCGACATAGCTTGTTGGTAGGTTGTGGGCTCATCTTGATCCATGAGCATCACATCACCAGTATGAGTCATGAGAAATCCATATCTCTGAGGCTCACGCCGAATCCTACTAGACCTACGTGGGCTCTGTGCTACAGGAACAGACTCTTGAACCACAACATCTTATGCTGTCTGTTCAGGTTCCATTTCAGGTTCATTGTCTCCTTGTTGTTCTTGAATTTCTTCAAGTTCTACTTTCCTCCCACTAGTTTCTTTAAAGATAAACTCTTTCTCTAAAAAGACACCAGTTCGAGCAGCTAACACTTTTTGCTCAGAAGAATTGTCAAAATAGTAACCCTTTGTTTTTTTAGGATACCCAACAAAAAGGCATTTTTGAGATTTGGGCCCTAGTTTGTCAGAGGATTGACGTTTCACATAAGCGTCACAGGCCCAAATCTTCATAAAAGAAAAATTGGGATGCCTCCCACTCCATATCTCTTATGGTGTCATTTGAACCAATTTAGATGGAACTCGGTTTAGTGTAAAAGCGATTGTCTCTAGAGCATGTCCCCAAAAGGAGTTTGGAAGGTCAGCTTGACTCATCATGGAGCGAACCATGTCTAACAGAGTTCGATTTCTCCTTTCAGAAACACCATTCCATTGAGGTGTACCTAGTGGAGTGAGTTGTGATACTATACCACACTCTTTCAGATAGTCAAGGAATTCTCGATCCAAGTACTCTCTACCTCGATCTGATCGAAGCACTTTGATACTCTTCCCGAGTTGATTTTCTACTTCATTCTTGAATTCTTTGAACTTTTCAAAGGATTCTGACTTGTGTCACATAAGATACACAAAGCCATATCTGTTGAAGTCATCAATGAAAGTAATGAAGTATTGGAAACCTCCTCTAGCTTGTGTAGATATAGGGCCACATACATCACTATGTATGAGTCCTAGTAAGTCATTAACCCTTTCACTTTGCCCTGTGAATAGGGCTTTGGTCATCTTGCCCAACAAACATGGCTCACATGTCTCATATGATTCAAAATCAAATGACTCCAAGAGTCCATCCTTATGGAGGTTGGATATGCGGGTCTCATTTATATGGCCCAAGCGACAGTGCCAGAGATAGCTCGGGTTCAAATCATTTAATTTGACCTTCTTGGTATTCACATTATAGATTGGATCTTCGAGGTCTAGAACATACAACCCATTGCTAAGTTGAGCACAGCCATAAAAGATTTCACTCAAATAAATACAACAACATTTGTTCTTTATTATAAATGAAAAACCTTTCTTGTCCAAACAAGAAACGGAAATCAAAATTATACTAATAGTAGGCACAAAGTAGCAGTTGTCTAATTCTAAAACTAATCCACTAGGTAAAGTGAGAACATAAGTCCCTACGGCTAAGGCAGCAACCCTTGCTCCACTTCCAACACGTAGGTCCACTTCACCTCGGGCCAATCTTCTACTTCTACTTAGATCCTGCACATTTGCACAAATGTGAGATCCACATCCAGTATCCAATACCCAAGATGAGGAAGTAGAAAAGTTAGCCTCTATAACAAAAATACCTGAATTGGAAGTCTTACTTCCCTTTTCCTTAGCAAGTTCTTCAAGATAGAGCTTGCAATTACGCTTCCAGTGTCTAGGTTGCTTACAATGGAAGCACTCCCCTTTCTTTGCCATACCACCTTTTGGTTTCAGTGCAGCTGAAGAAGAATTAGCATTGGACTTTCCATTAGCTTTATCCTTCTTCTTCTTGGCTTTTCCCTTTCCCTTGCCCTTTTGAACCATCAAAATAGCTTAGCCTTCTTAAGGTTTTGCTCAGCAGTTCTCAACATGTTGAGCAATTCAGGGAGGGACTTGTCAAGGTCATTCATGTTATAGTTCATGATGAACTGACTGTAGCTTTTAGGCAACAATTGCAAGACTACATCAATAGCCAACTCTTTCTGAAGAGCAAATCCCAAATTCTCAAGATTCTCAATGTACCCAATCATCTTGAGCACATGAGGACCCACGGGACTTCCCTCAAACATCTTGCACTGAAACAATGCCTTAGAGGTCTCAAACCTCTCATGCCTAGCTTGCTCTAGGAAAAGCATTTTGAGATGTTCAATCATATCTAACGCCCCCATGTTCTCATGTTGCTTCTGAAGCTCAGATTCCATGGTAATAAGCATAAGGCATGCAACATATAAAGCATCATCAGAATGCCTCTTGTAAGCATCCTTTTCAGCTCTTAGAGCGGTGGCAGTAGGCTCATTCGGAATGGGCTGCTCTAGGACATAAGCCTTTCTCTCTTGTTTGAGGACTATCCGTAAGTTTCGGTACCATTTGAGAAAGTTGGTCCCATTCAGTTTTTCCTTCTCAAGGATCGATCGCAATGAAAGTGTCGATGTGTTTTGTGCCATGGTTATCTACAACAATAAATATACAGTGTAAGAGTCATGTATTTTAATTCATTTAATAAGAACTTTTATTAAACGATACTCCCACTATTTTCCTCAAAATAATAACCCTCGATATTATTTCGGAACACCTTGCTGCTAAGGTATTCTAATAGGCCCAGATCCATATTTGACCACAACTTGAGTCAGCTTTGGCTTTTCTCTCAAGTTATAGTTATTCAGGTAGGCAACTCCTTGCCAATTGCATCCCATGCAACTCTTGGATAGTTAGGTGAACAACACTTGTCCAAGCTCATCTCATGAACTTAAGGCCAACTCTATGCCTCTAAGTCCCTAATCCTATTAAGATGACTTAGTTAAGTCGAACCCAAAGTTAGCAGTTTGGATATCACTATTATCCCATCACGCCTTACCAAGATGGATATAGGTGCTTTGCTTTGGCAAAACCCACCTAATGTTGATCACAGTCTTGACGAATGCCAATATCTTGGAAGGCATCACATTTAATGAGTTAATATTTGTTTGAGGGATTTTATCATTTTATCTCACCAATTTGTTACCTCCGGTAGTTTTATACATGCATCACATACAAAAATAAAACATGTATCTCATGCTAATAAAAAAGTAAACATGACACGGTTATAGACCAAACTATGTGATATTCTCAAGCAAATGAGAATATCATAAAAATGTAAGAAAATAAAAAGGTCTTCACAAGCTCATTATCCTCATTTCATGGCTGCCCTTTTGTTGTCACCGGACGGCCACCTAGTCCATTCCTCTGGACATGACCTTCGCTCCCTTCGCATGATCCCTTGGACATACCGCACTTTGGAATGCGCCGCTTAATTCCACGATTAGCATCAATAATATGAAACCTCGAGTTACATTCGAGGGGAGTAATGTGAAACCGAGAATGTACAAAGAGATTAACAAGAGAAGGCATGACTCGTATGCCGTATTTATAAGTACAACCAATCAGGGTCTATAACCATGCTCCATGCTTCAAGCAACAATCAGCATATCATTTCAAATCTTATTCAACAAAGATGCTTGCCAATTGACGTGCGTTGATTAATCATTTTTTATTTAAGTGGCGCTTCGCATATGGTGGTCCTGCTGGCCGGTTAGCAGGAGTTGGTTCTGCTGACCAGTTAGTTGATGGGGTCAAGGGGAGCCGCCCTTGTGGATGGGTGGGGGTGCAGTGGCCCCCCTTCGCAGAAAATTGTCTTACAATTGGCTTATGCCCGAAATCTTCTATTTCGAACTAGCATCTGTGGAGCACTAATATGGGATATGTTCTCTATGTTGGGACTCCGGGGGTTTTGGGAGTCCAACAGCAACAGGGGAATCAAACAGCACAGCGGAATTTAAAAAAAAAAACCCTCTAGGATCCAAGTGAAACGGGGTAAACCGGGTGTTCAAAAATTTTCATACCTAATTTTCGGTTGAGATCTCTCACTCAACTGTAGAGTCGAATCACAAAACCTGAATAGTTGATGTGTTCAAGCTCTCTATGGTATCAACACGAGCCTCTCGGGATCACCACGCTTCCACCACGTCCCGGCAAATGCGTTTCTCTTGCGCTCACAGTGCTAGCTTGCGTCCTCCAACAAATCCTTATTTGTTATTGTGTAGTGGGAAAGGTTTGTTAGAACTATGAACACACAAAGTTTTTGGCATTGTTGCCAGGGAACACTTATTAAGATTGCTATTTGAAAAATTGCTTTTTATTAATTACGCTATTTATTTTATCACAGTATTTTTCTTTAAATTTTTGGTTATTTTAAATTTGTTGACTTTTTCATCTTTTCTTGTAGGAATTTTGGTGTATGACACGTATCCAACTTGGTGAAGTTGTTGAAGTAGATCCAAAAATTGAGAGGACTTTGCAAAAAATTTTGTCTACAAGGGTTACTGAGTCATTGCCTTTACATTATGAGATGGAACAACAAGGAGAAAAGTAGGAACACTTAGTCATGGAAGACCATAATCAAGCAAGGTCTATTTCAAAATTTTCTAAGCATTTTCTTGAAAGGATGGAAGTGAGTATCATTAGATTTCCTATCAATGCTAACAATTTTAAGATCAAGCCAAACATTATTCAGATGGTGTAGAATTGTGTTCAATTTGATGGCCTAGCAGAAGAGGATCCTAATGCTCATATTGTGAGTTTCTTGGAGATTTGTGACATGTTCAGAATTAATGGAGCTATTAAAGATAACATTCAGTTGAGGTTATTCCCATTCTCTTTGATAGGAAAACCTATGTAATGGTTTACTTCACTTACAAATTGCTCTATTGCCACTTGGAATGCCCTCAAAATGAATTTCTTGTTGAAGTATTTTTACATTAGCGAATACTACAAAGTTCTATATTGATATTTTTGCCTTTAGTCAGATAGATTCAGAAGCATTATATGTATCTTAGGAAAGGTTCAAGTATCAATTGAGGTGTACACATTGTGGATTACCTACATGGAAACAACTGCAAACAATTTATAAAGGTCTGAGTTATACTTCTGATGGCCAGGGGCCTCATCGTTTATAGTCATACTGACTGGTGGAGGAACTTCTGGGAGGAAGAACGCCTGGTGGATTGGACGGCCCAAAGGAGAGTGCCTGAAAGCTCAGAAACAAAAGGTTAGGAGGCCCCCGAAGTGTTTTTCCGAGGGGGGAGCCTCCGACGCCCAAGTCAGTGGTGGCTGAGAGAAAGACAGGGAAAATAGCACAAAGGGCTGAGGAGTTTTGCCTGGTAACGGGAGCCGTATTTTGCCAGCCAACCAACCTCCTGTCTGGTATTAACTCCTGGTATTTATAGGAGTGCTAGGAGAAGTAGTAGCCCATTCAGATGGGAGAAGAATGTGGGGGAGGTGGGCGACACATCTGGGGGTGGTGTTCGATAGATCGGATAGTTCCTGACTTTTCTTAGGGCATAGGAGACAGATAGTTGCGTTTTAGCAAAGGTTACCTTGAGCCATGTGCTGAGACGGGCCATGATGTGATTTTGATGGCGTCAGCGTGGCAGAGCGCCTTTTGAGGCGGCTTGTGGCGTCTATGAATGGATGTGTCAGAGGCTTCCTTAAATGCTTCCATAAATACCCCTGCCGTACTCCCGAGGTCCCTGGGTGAGGTCGTCCTTTGGTACGGACGGAGCCTCTTCGGGAAACAAGCCCTGAGTTCGGGGGTTCCCAGCTTCAGGGAGTTCCGCCTTCGGGGATATCGTGTTCGGCTCGCTATGTTTGGTGCCACTTTTCCGAAGGCGATCTGTTCACGACCCTGGGGGGGCGAGTAGTGTCCTGGCGTGCCGGGCTTGGAGCTCTTCGGCTATCTCCCGAGGTGCCTGATCACACCTTTTCTCGGGTAGCGCCAGCTTCTTCTGGCCATTACTGTGGCAGGGAGTTCGGCCAGATAGAGGCGATAGCGTTTGGCTATCACACACATGCCCCCCTTTGGAAAGCCGAAGGAAGACTTCAGTTTTGCATCTCTTTCCGAGGTCGTCTATGGGAGTCTCTTTGGAAGCATAACCTGTTCCGAGGATGTGCCTTTTGCCCGAAGATCACGGGCTCTTCGGTCTTGGCCTTTTCTTTGGCGTCCTCGAGGCGGAGCCTGCTTTTTGTTTCTGCAGGTCTGTTCGGCCAAGCGTGTCAGTCTGAGCGGCGCGTCCCAGTTTTCCAGGGATGTCAGAAGACGTGTCCCAGCTTTCAAGGGACGTTTGGAGGACGTGTCCCCTATTTTTGCGCAGCAGTTGACACGTGGCGCTTTGCCATTGGAGGAGAGTCGCGTCGGTTACAGAGGGCGCGCCTTTTCAAGTGCAGAGAGCAGTTACGGCGTCGGTTTCGCCTCCAAAGGGTACTTATGACGACGTTTCGGTTACCCACCTATGGCTTATAAATAGCCCATTTCATTATAAGTTCCTTTTGCTTACTCTTTTGCTCTTTTCTCTGCTTTGCTTCTGTTCTTGCATTTTTCTTGCTTTCTGTGGCGGAGCTTCCTTAATCAGAGCCTTTTTTCCAGCCAACTTTCACGACGGCGTCCTCAGATTTTGGCAAATCTTTCGGTGGGTTTTTGTTTTTTAGCGCGTTTTGATCCCTGTGTTCTTCTGAGTTTTTCTCTGGAAACTGTTTTCTTCCGTTTTCAAACTCATTTTTATGTTGAAAATGCCCATTTCTGAGAGCTGGCAGCCTCTTTTAGCCCATCGTTGTTGCACCACCCCTGAGAAGTTAGAAAGGTGGAAGAAAAATTCTTTCTTCCCTCTTACGCCGTTACCCGGCTGCCTCGTTCTAGCCACTATGCATTTTCAAACCCCTGAGAAGTTAGAGAGGTGGAAGAAAAAATTCTTTCTTCCCTCTTACGCCGTTACCAGGCTACCTCGTTCTAGCCACTATGCATTTTCAAACCATAGTAAGGAGGTTACCGTTTTCCGAGCCCAGCTGAAGGCCGGTCTTCGGTATCCTCCCCCAAAGATGGTGTGCGAGTTCTGCCAATTTCATGGCATTGCGGTGAACCAGCTTCCCCCGAACTCGTTCTGCTATTTCAACGCCTACCTCTGCATGTGTGGCGTCTTCGGGATAGAACCCCATTTCAGGATTTTTATGCAGTACTACAAGCTCTCTGTGGTCCCGAAGGGTGGCTTCTATTTCATGCTGCCTCGGGGATCCGGGAGCAAGAAATTCATGTTCACCTTCGCCACTAAGGATAGCTGGCGGGGGTGGCAACAGAAGTTCTTCTTCATGAAGATGGCTGAAGCCTGGTCGGACGTTCTGATCAAATGGGCTCAGGGAACACTGGATGCGGACGTTGGTGATCCAAGGATGCTGCTGACCCCAGAGTTGGCTCCCGTGTTCGTGGATTTTGACACCCGCATTCGGGCTGTTTCTGGCTGTGATCTCGAGGTCTCTCCGCGCGCCCTTTACCCTTTTCCAATTAACTGGAAGTTGATGACCGAAGAGATCCTTCGGGAACTAAAGGTGGTAAAGGAGCACAAGACTGACCTCGGGATGCCAGCTCCTGCCATTGCCGGGAAAGATTCCTGGTTGGTCAAGCTTCTTAAGGAGGAGATTTCTTTCGAAACATTTGCCGAAAGTGAGTTATTTTCTACTCCTTTGCTGTTTTTTCCTCGGACTTACGCTGATGTTTCTCTCCTTTTTCAGAGATGGGCGACGACACTGTCGCCTATTACAAGTCCCTCTTCTCCGGCCAAGTGGAGAAGGACGATCAAACGAAGAAGGCGGCTTCCCGAAGGCGGAAGTCTACTGGCGCGGGTCCTTCGAGGAAACGGGCAAAGAGAGCTACTCAGGTTCCTCTAGAAGAAATACCCGAGGAGACTGCCGAGGAGCCTGGGACAGCCGAGGTTCCGGCGTCTGAGGCTGCTGCTTCCGAGGTTCCTCCAACCGACGTCCCTCCTCAAAGTCTTACTGCATCGCAGGCCCTCCTTGATGTAGTGGTAGAAGTACCTTCTGCCGAGGAGCGGCGCGAGCAGAAGGGTAAGGGCATTTCGGCCGAGGAGGCCGAGGACTCCGAGGACGATGTTGCCGAGGTCCCGCCAGGTTTGTTTCCAGACAAAGTGTACTTCCTTTGTTTTTTCTGGAATTGCCTTTGTCTCTGACCTGTTTCTCTTTTTCGCCCTGTAGGGGAGTTACTTACCCCGAACTGGGCGGCCGAACACGTGGAGGCGAGGGCCCGTCGCGACGCCAAAGTCCTACAAGGGAAGATACCAAAGGAGCCTTTCTGGACATTCACGGAGGACATGAACTTGTACTCCGAGGAGTGTCCTGAAATGGCGAAGCAGATTTCGAAGGGGGTGCTCACCGAGGCCTCCTTCAAGGCTGTAGCGGCGGCCCACCCGGGGGATAACACCCTTGCCGCAAAGATCACCGAGCATGCTGCTCAGGTATATCCTTCACAACTCTTCCCTTTCAATTTTTTTCCTAAGTGTTTGGCTCTTACTGACCTTGCGTTTTATCTCCATTGCAGCTGCTGGGGTACGCCGGCTTTCTCCGAGTTCGGGTAGCCAGGCAGACGGCATTCCGAGCTTCGGCCTCAGAGGCCCTAGAAAAGGTGAAAGCGACGTGCTCGGAATTGACCGCCAAGAACCAGCAGCTGGCAGATGCTGCGAAGGAGGAAGCTGCCACCCTTCGGGAGGAGTTCCGAAAGGAGAAGGAATTCTTGATGGCGGACTCCTCCCTGAAGATTGCCGACCTCTGCAATCATGTGGCGGGGCTGCGCGCTGCAAACCAAGACCTTCTCCAAGACAAGGAAAAAAAGAGAGAATATCATAGTCACACTCTTGTCTGAGAAGAAAACCCTTCAAGCCGAGGTCCAGTCTTTGAAGAAGGAGCCGAAGGGGGAGGAGCGGATAAAGGTGCTGGAAGAGGAGGTCGGGGATCTGAAGGACGAGCTTGACGACCTTGAGCTTAAGAAGAACAAGTCTGATCAAATGAACAAGGTCGCGTTTTAGGACGGCTTCTGCCTCGTTCGGCACCAGGTTCTCCAGAGGTTCCCAGGTCTGGACCTCTCTTTTCTAGAGGGTCTAAACATTCCTGGGGGACCTCCGTGGCAATGGTCCAAGATCGAAATTCTGAAGCTTCCTCCAATTCCAGCGCGGAAGGTGGCGGAAAAGGGTGGACAAACGAGTGGCTCTCAGGACGCCGCGAACCCTTAGGCTTTTTTAGGGCCCCTTTTCCTTCCCTTCTATTTTGTACTCCTTCTTCGGGCACTTCTTTATTGTAAGGCAGCTTTGCTCTTAACGGAGATTTTTTGGCTAAGTGTTTCTTCAAGTTTCTTTATTTCCATTGTCCCGAACACGTTCGCTCAAGAGACTTCGGAAAACCTGCGATCAAAGAAACTTTTTTACCTTCCTTTGTCCTGAGTACGTTTTACTCGAGAGACATTCTAGAAAGTCTGAGAAAATTTGACTAAGTCTTTTTGCAGGCTTTTTGCATTTCCAATTTTTCCCGAACATGATTGCTCAAGGGACTTCGGCAAACCTTCAGTCAAAATTTTTGTTTTTCCAGTTGTCCCGAGCATGTTTGCTCAAGCGACATCGGAAAACCTTCCATGAGATTTTTTACTTCCCATTTTCCCGAGCACGTTCGCTCAAGGGAGCTCGGGAAATTATCTCAGTGCTGGCTACGGCGAGTACTTCTGTGAGATTTTTGTTTTCCATCTTTCCCGAGCGTGGCGGCTCAAGGGACTTTGGAAAGCCATATCTACGCTTTATCATGGCGAGCATCTTTTGCGGAATATTGTTCATTTCTGCACTTAAGAAATTTTCTCAAGATACTACTATATATTTAGAACATTTTTTGTTCAACATACCTCCTCTGCTCAACCTTAAGCGTAGAATTTTTTCAAGGCGCCCGAGTGCCAATTGTTCTTCAATTCTATGCCTTCGACGTCGCCAAGCTTGTACACGCCTTTTCGTTGTTTCGGCAAGGGCCAGAGAGGGTCCTTCCAAGTTTGCGTGAAGTACGCCATGGGATGGCCTTCGGGGTGCGAAGTTGGCCTTTCGAAGAACGAGGTCTCCCTTCTTGATTTCTTTTGGCCTAGCCCGTAAGTTTATAGCCACGGCCACTCTTTGTTGGTAAGCTTTTCTTCTCAGCTCGACTATTTCTCTGTGTTCGGCCACCAGATCGAGATTGGTTCTTAGGCCGAGGTCGTTACCACCTTCATCAAATACTTGCACCCGTACCGAAGGTCGAACTATCTCTATTGGGATAATGGCCTCCGTTTCAGAGGTGAGTGAGAAAGGAGTTTCCCCTGTGGCTCTTCGGGGCGTCGTTTGGTAACTCCATAATATACTTTGGAGTTCTCCTGGCCAATTCCCCTTGGCTTCCCCCAGTCTCTATTTCAGGCCATCTTTTATGGTCCTATTTGATACTTCCCCCTGCCCGTTGCTTTGTGGGTGAGCTACTGGGCGAAGTGCATCTTTCATTCCGAGGTCGCTGGTGAATTCTTGGAATCCTTTGTCTATGAACTGGGATCCATTATCAGCCACTAGTAAACCTGCATACGATGTTCTTCCATACGAAGTTTTGCACTTCTTTTGCCGAGATAGTTGCTAGTGGTTCTGCTTCTACCCATTTTGAGAAATAGTCCACTGCTACCACGCAGAATTTCATGCCTCCGGGTGCTGTGGGGAGTGAACCAATAAGGTCTATGCTCCAGACTTCAAAGGGCCAAGGATAGTCTGCCGAGGTTACTATTTCCGAGGGTGCCCTCTGGATTTTTGCATG
>SMDT01002361.1:0-41009 GCA_005392925.1 Aquilaria sinensis
TTGTGAATCTTTCCATTTCATTCCAAACTAGTTGTGAATGTTTCCATTTCATTCCAAACAAGTTGTAAATGTTTCCATTTCATTCCAAACTAGTTGTGAATGTTTCCATTTCATTCCAAACAAGTTGTGAATGTTTCCATTTCATTCCAAACTAGTTGTGAATGTTTCCATTTCATTCCAAACAAGTTGTGAATGTTTCCATTTCATTCCAAACATGTTGTGAATGTTTCCATTCATTCCAAACATGTTGTGAATGTTTCCATTTCATTCCAAACTAGTTGTGAATGTTTCCATTTCATTCCAAACTAGTTGTGAATGTTTCCATTTCATTCCAAACTAGTTGTGAATGTTTCCATTTCATTCCAAACTAGTTGTGAATGTTTCCATTTCATTCCAAACAAGTTGTGAATGTTTCCATTTCATTCCAAACTAGTTGTGAATGTTTCCATTTCATTCCAAACAAGTTGTGAATGTTTCCATTTCATTCCAAACTAGTTGTGAATGTTTCCATTTCATTCCAAACAAGTTGTGAATGTTTCCATTTCATTCCAAAATGAGTTGTGAATGTTTCCATTTCATTCCAAACTAGTTGTGAATGTTTCCATTTCATTCCAAACAAGTTGTGAATGTTTCCATTTCATTCCAAACAAGTTGTGAATGTTTCCATTTCATTCCAAACAAGTTGTGAATGTTTCCATTTCATTCCAAACAAGTTGTGAATGTTTCCATTTCATTCCAAACAAGTTGTGAATGTTTCCATTTCATTCCAAACTAGTTGTGAAATGTTCCATTTCATTCCAAACAAGTTGTGAATGTTTCCATTTCATTCCAAACAAGTTGTGAATGTTTCCATTTCATTCCAAACAAGTTGTGAATGTTTCCATTTCATTCCAAACAAGTTGTGAATGTTTCCATTTCATTCCAAACTAGTTGTGAATGTTTCCATTTCATTCCAAACAAGTTGTGAATGTTTCCATTTCATTCCAAACTAGTTGTGAATGTTTCCATTTCATTCCAAACTAGTTGTGAATGTTTCCATTTCATTCCAAACTAGTTGTGAATGTTTCCATTTCATTCCAAACTAGTTGTGAATGTTTCCATTTCATTCCAAACTAGTTGTGAATGTTTCCATTTCATTCCAAACTAGTTGTGAATGTTTCCATTTCATTCCAAACTAGTTGTGAATGTTTCCATTTCATTCCAAACAAGTTGTGAATGTTTCCATTTCATTCCAAACAAGTTGTGAATGTTTCCATTTCATTCCAAACTAGTTGTGAATGTTTCCATTTCATTCCAAACTAGTTGTGAATGTTTCCATTTTCCAAACAAGTTGTGAATGTTTCCATTTCATTCCAAACTAGTTGTGAATGTTTCCATTTCATTCCAAACTAGTTGTGAATGTTTCCATTTCATTCCAAACAAGTTGTGAATGTTTCCATTTCATTCCATTCAAGTTGTGAATGTTTCCATTTCATTCCAAACTAGTTGTGAATGTTTCCATTTCATTCCAAACTAGTTGTGAATGTTTCCATTTCATTCCAAACTAGTTGTGAATGTTTCCATTTCATTCCAAACTAGTTGTGAATGTTTCCATTTCATTCCAAACTAGTTGTGAATGTTTCCATTTCATTCCAAACAAGTTGTGAATGTTTCCATTTCATTCCAAACTAGTTGTGAATGTTTCCATTTCATTCCAAACTAGTTGTGAATGTTTCCATTTCATTCCAAACTAGTTGTGAATGTTTCCATTTCATTCCATTAAAGTTGTGAATGTTTCCATTTCATTCCAAACTAGTTGTGAATGTTTCCATTTCATTCCAAACTAGTTGTGAATGTTTCCATTTCATTCCAAACTAGTTGTGAATGTTTCCATTTCATTCCAAACTAGTTGTGAATGTTTCCATTTCTTTCCAAACTAGTTGTGAATGTTTCCATTTCATTCCAAACAAGTTGTGAATGTTTCCATTTCATTCCAAACTAGTTGTGAATGTTTCCATTTCATTCCAAACTAGTTGTGAATGTTTCCATTTCATTCCAAACAAGTTGTGAATGTTTCCATTTCATTCCAAACTAGTTGTGAATGTTTCCATTTCATTCCAAACTAGTTGTGAATGTTTCCATTTCATTCCAAACAAGTTGTGAATGTTTCCATTTCATTCCAAACTAGTTGTGAATGTTTCCATTTCATTCCAAACTAGTTGTGAATGTTTCCATTTCATTCCAAACAAGTTGTGAATGTTTCCATTTCATTCCAAACTAGTTGTGAATGTTTCCATTTCATTCCAAACTAGTTGTGAATGTTTCCATTTCATTCCAAACAAGTTGTGAATGTTTCCATTTCATTCCAAACAAGTTGTGAATGTTTCCATTTCATTCCAAAAACAAGTTGTGAATGTTTCCATTTCATTCCAAACAAGTTGTGAATGTTTCCATTTCATTCCAAACTAGTTGTGAATGTTTCCATTTCATTCCAAACTAGTTGTGAATGTTTCCATTTCATTCCAAACAAGTTGTGAATGTTTCCATTTCATTCCAAACAAGTTGTGAATGTTTCCATTCATTCCAAACTAGTTGTGAATGTTTCCATTTCATTCCAAACTAGTTGTGAATGTTTCCATTTCATTCCAAACAAGTTGTGAATGTTTCCATTTCATTCCAAACAAGTTGTGAATGTTTCCATTTCATTCCAAACTAGTTGTGAATGTTTCCATTTCATTCCAAACAAGTTGTGAATGTTTCCATTTCATTCCAAACTAGTTGTGAATGTTTCCATTTCATTCCAAACTAGTTGTGAATGTTTCCATTTCATTCCAAACTAGTTGTGAATGTTTCCATTTCATTCCAAACTAGTTGTGAATGTTTCCATTTCATTCCAAACAAGTTGTGAATGTTTCCATTTCATTCCAAACTAGTTGTGAATGTTTCCATTTCATTCCAAACAAGTTGTGAATGTTTCCATTTCATTCCAAACTAGTTGTGAATGTTTCCATTTCATTCCAAACAAGTTGTGAATGTTTCCATTTCATTCCAAACTAGTTGTGAATGTTTCCATTTCTTTCCAAACTAGTTGTGAATGTTTCCATTTCATTCCAAACTAGTTGTGAATGTTTAACAAGTTGTGAATGTTTCCATTTCATTCCAAACAAGTTGTGAATGTTTCCATTTCATTCCAAACTAGTTGTGAATGTTTCCATTTCATTCCAAACAAGTTGTGAATGTTTCCATTTCATTCCAAACAAGTTGTGAATGTTTCCATTTCATTCCAAACAAGTTGTGAATGTTTCCATTTCATTCCAAACTAGTTGTGAATGTTTCCATTTCATTCCAAACAAGTTGTGAATGTTTCCATTTCATTCCAAACTAGTTGTGAATGTTTCCATTTCATTCCAAACAAGTTGTGAATGTTTCCATTTCATTCCAAACTAGTTGTGAATGTTTCCATTTCATTCCAAACTAGTTGTGAATGTTTCCATTTCATTCCAAACAAGTTGTGAATGTTTCCATTTCATTCCAAACAAGTTGTGAATGTTTCCATTTCATTCCAAACAAGTTGTGAATGTTTCCATTTCATTCCAAACTAGTTGTGAATGTTTCCATTTCATTCCAAACAAGTTGTGAATGTTTCCATTTCATTCCAAACTAGTTGTGAATGTTTCCATTTCATTCCAAACTAGTTGTGAATGTTTCCATTTCATTCCAAACTAGTTGTGAATGTTTCCATTTCATTCCAAACTAGTTGTGAATGTTTCCATTTCATTCCAAACTAGTTGTGAATGTTTCCATTTCATTCCAAACAAGTTGTGAATGTTTCCATTTCATTCCAAACTAGTTGTGAATGTTTCCATTTCATTCCAAACAAGTTGTGAATGTTTCCATTTCATTTAGTTGTGAATGTTTCCATTTCATTCCAAACTAGTTGTGAATGTTTCCATTTCATTCCAAACTAGTTGTGAATGTTTCCATTTCATTCCAAACAAGTTGTGAATGTTTCCATTTCATTCCAAACAAGTTGTGAATGTTTCCATTTCATTCCAAACAAGTTGTGAATGTTTCCATTTCATTCCAAACAAGTTGTGAATGTTTCCATTTCATTCCAAACAAGTTGTGAATGTTTCCATTTCATTCCAAACAAGTTGTGAATGTTTCCATTTCATTCCAAACAAGTTGTGAATGTTTCCATTTCATTCCAAACTAGTTGTGAATGTTTCCATTTCATTCCAAACTAGTTGTGAATGTTTCCATTTCATTCCAAACTAGTTGTGAATGTTTCCATTTCATTCCAAACAAGTTGTGAATGTTTCCATTTCATTTCCATTTCATTCCAAACAAGTTGTGAATGTTTCCATTTCATTCCAAACAAGTTGTGAATGTTTCCATTTCATTCCAAACTAGTTGTGAATGTTTCCATTTCTTTCCAAACTAGTTGTGAATGTTTCCATTTCATTCCAAACTAGTTGTGAATGTTTCCATTTCTTTCCAAACTAGTTGTGAATGATTCCATTTCACTCCAAACAAGTTGTGAATGTTTCCATTTCATTCCAAACTAGTTGTGAATGTTTCCATTTCATTCCAAACTAGTTGTGAATGTTTCCATTTCATTCCAAACAAGTTGTGAATGTTTCCATTTCATTCCAAACAAGTTGTGAATGTTTCCATTTCATTCCAAACAAGTTGTGAATGTTTCCATTTCATTCCAAACTAGTTGTGAATGTTTCCATTTCATTCCAAACTAGTTGTGAATGTTTCCATTTCATTCCAAACAAGTTGTGAATGTTTCCATTTCATTTCCAAACTAGTTGTGAATGTTTCCATTTCATTCCAAACAAGTTGTGAATGTTTCCATTTCATTCCAAACAAGTTGTGAATGTTTCCATTTCATTCCAAACAAGTTGTGAATGTTTCCATTTCATTCCAAAAAAGTTGTGAATGTTTCCATTTCATTCCAAAACAAGTTGTGAATGTTTCCATTTCATTCCAAACTAGTTGTGAATGTTTCCATTTCATTCCAAACTAGTTGTGAATGTTTCCATTTCATTCCACTCAAGTTGTGAATGTTTCCATTTCATTCCAAACAAGTTGTGAATGTTTCCATTTCATTCCAAACTAGTTGTGAATGTTTCCATTTCATTCCAAACTAGTTGTGAATGTTTCCATTTCATTCCAAACTAGTTGTGAATGTTTCCATTTCATTCCAAACTAGTTGTGAATGTTTCCATTTCATTCCAAACAAGTTGTGAATGTTTCCATTTCATTCCAAACTAAGTTGTGAATGTTTCCATTTCATTCCAAACTAGTTGTGAATGTTTCCATTTCATTCCAAACTAATTGTGAATGTTTCCATTTCATTCCAAACATGTTGTGAATGTTTCCATTTCATTCCAAACTAGTTGTGAATGTTTCCATTTCATTCCAAACAAGTTGTGAATGTTTCCATTTCATTCCAAACTAAGTTGTGAATGTTTCCATTTCATTCCAAACAAGTTGTGAATGTTTCCATTTCATTCCAAACAAGTTGTGAATGTTTCCATTTCATTCCAAACTAGTTGTGAATGTTTCCATTTCATTCAAACTTGTTGTGAATGTTTCCATTTCATTCCAAACTGTTGTGAATGTTTCCATTTCATTCCAAACTAGTTGTGAATGTTTCCATTTCATTCCAAAAAAGTTGTGAATGTTTCCATTTCATTCCAAACTAGTTGTGAATGTTTCCATTTCATTCCAAACAAGTTGTGAATGTTTCCATTTCATTCCAAACAAGTTGTGAATGTTTCCATTTCATTCCAAACAAGTTATGAATGTTTCCCATTCATTCCAAACAAGTTGTGAATGTTTCCAATTTCATTCCAAACAAGTTGTGAATGTTTCCATGTTTCATTCCAAACTAGTTGTGAATGTTTCCATTTCATTCCAAACAAGTTGTGAATGTTTCCATTTCATTCCAAACTAGTTGTGAATGTTTCCATTTCATTCCAAACTAGTTGTGAATGTTTCCATTTCATTCCAAACAAGTTGTGAATGTTTCCATTTCATTCCAAACAAGTTGTGAATGTTTTCCATTCATTCCAAACAAGTTTAGTTGTGAATGTTTCCATTTCATTCCAAACAAGTTGTGAATGTTTCCATTTCATTCCAAACTTGTTGTGAATGTTTCCATTTCATTCCAAACTAGTTGTGAATGTTTCCATTTCATTCCAAACTAGTTGTGAATGTTTCCATTTCATTCCAAACTAGTTGTGAATGTTTCCATTTCATTCCAAACAAGTTGTGAATGTTTCCATTTCATTCAAAACAAGTTGTGAATGTTTCCATTTCATTCCAAACTAGTTGTGAATGTTTCCATTTCATTCCAAACAAGTTGTGAATGTTTCAATTTCATTCCAAACTAGTTGTGAATGTTTCCATTTCATTCCAAACCAGTTGTGAATGTTTCCATTTCATTCCAAACTAGTTGTGAATGTTTCCATTTCTTTCCAAACTAGTTGTGAATGTTTCCATTTCATTCCAAACAAGTTGTGAATGTTTCCATTTCATTCCAAACTAGTTGTGAATGTTTCCATTTCATTCCAAACTAGTTGTGAATGTTTCCATTTCATTCCAAACAAGTTGTGAATGTTTCCATTTCATTCCAAACAAGTTGTGAATGTTTCCATTTCATTCCAAACTTGTTGTGAATGTTTCCATTTCATTCCAAACTAGTTGTGAATGTTTCCATTTCATTCCAAACAAGTTGTGAATGTTTCCATTTCATTCCAACCAAGTTGTGAATGTTTCCATTTCATTCCAAACTAGTTGTGAATGTTTCCATTTCATTCCAAACTAGTTGTGAATGTTTCCATTTCATTCCAAACAAGTTGTGAATGTTTCCATTTCATTCCAAACAAGTTGTGAATGTTTCCATTTCATTCCAAACAAGTTGTGAATGTTTCCATTTCATTGCAAAACTAGTTGTGAATGTTTCCATTTCATTCCAAACTAGTTGTGAATGTTTCCATTTCATTCCAAACAAGTTCGGGAATGTTTCCATTTCATTCGAAACAGTTGTGAATGTTTCCATTTTCATTCCAAACTAGTTGTGAATGTCTCCATTCCATTCCTTTCAGTTGTTAAGGGTTTCCAGGTCATTCCAAACCTGGGTGAATGTTTCCATGGTCATTCCAAACTAGTTGGGAATGTTTCCATTTCATTCCAAACAAGGTGTGAAGTGTTTCATTTCCATTTCATTCCAAACAAGCTGTGACTGTTTCCACTTTCATTCCAAACTAGTTGTGAATGTTTCCATTTCATTCCAAACAAGTTGTGAATTTTTCCCATTTTCATTTCCAAACAAGTTGTGAATGTTTCCATTTCATTCCAAAACGTGTTGTGAATGTTTCCATTTCATTCCAAACGGGTTGTGAATGTTTCCATTTCATTCCAAACTAGTTTCCAAAAGTTGTGAATGTTTCCAGTTCATTCCAAACTAGTTGTGAATGATTTCAATGTCCAATCCAAACCAAGTTTTGAATGTTTCCATTTCATTCCACAAACGGGTGGTTAAGGTTTCCATTTGAGGCCATAAACAAGTTGTGAATGTTTTCCATTTCATTCCAAACAAAGTTGTGAAGGGGGCCATTTCATTCAAAACAAGGATGTGAATGTTTCCATTTCATTCCAAACAAGTTGTGAATATTTCCATTTCATTCCAAACTACACAGCTGTGAATGTTTCCATCTAATTCCAAACGAGAGGGGTGTGAATGAATGTTTCCATTTCATTCCAAACAAGTTGTGAATGTTCCCATTTCATTCCAAAAAAGGGTTGTGAATGGGTCCATGTCATACCAAACCTGTTGTGAATGTCTCCATGTCATTCCAAACAGTGTGTGAATGTTTCCATTTCATTCCAAAACTAGTTGTGAAGGTTTCAGGGCATTTCATTTCCAAACTAGTTGGGTTATGTTTCCCAGTGCAGTGCCAACGGGGGGTGAAGGGGGCCAAGGGCAGGCCAAACTTGTGGGGAATGGGGCCAGGCAGGCCAGGCTAGGGGGGGGAAGGGCCAAGGCAGGCCAAACGGGGGGGGAGGGTTTCCAGGCAGGCCAAAAACGAGGGGGGGGAAGGGGGCCATTGCAGGCCAGGCAAGGTGGGAATGTGTGCCAAGGCATTCCATACGTGGGGGGAAGGGGGCCAGGGCAAGGCCAAACGAGGTGGGGAAGGTTTCCATTTCCTTCCAAACAAGTGGGTGAATGTTTCCAGGTCATGTCACCATCAAGTTTTGAGGGGGCGCATTCGTTCCAAACTACTTGGGAATGTTTCCATTTTCTTCCGAACAAGTTGTGAATCTTTCCATTTCATTCCATAAAACTTGACAATGTTTCCATGTCATGCAAACGGGGGTGTGGAGGGGGGGCCAGGGCAGGTCCAAAACAGTTGGGAATGTTCCCAGTTCATATCAAAACTAGGGGGGGAAGGTGGCCCCAGGGCAGGCCAAACGAGTGGGTGAATGTGATGCGAACCCCGATGGTATAAAGACCATGGGGAGGGGGCCAAGATGTTTTGCAAGATCCAGGCAACATCAAAGGAATTGGATTTAAACCCCACCCCAAATGGGGGGGGGGGGACTAGGTGCGAGAAGGATGGAAGGCCAAGAACACAGGCAAACATGTGCACCATGGCAGTCCGCCAAGAGACAAGGAGAAAAGGGGGCCAAAGATCAATATTAGTCCGGCAAACGTGGGGGTGAACGGGGGCCAGGGCATAGGCCTAAACAAGGGTAATAATCTGGGCAAAATTCGCAGGCCAAGTCACCTAGTGAATCCTAGTTACAGGGGAGGCAAGAAAAAAAGGTCAAACTAGGACTGGTTCCAGACTTTTATGGCCATGTTTAAGATGAGGAGCGAATTCCTGTTATCCTAAATGACTGAATCAATCATAGCCAAAGGGGCACACTAAATAATGTAAATAAGGGTGGAAAATAAAATAAAGGGCGTTACAAGTCAAGATTGGCCATAAAGGGGGCAAAATGGCCTTCTCAACAGGTTCCTGCTTGGGTCTTCAAGGGCAGGCTGAAATTTGAACTGGGGGGGGAAAGATTTCTTCAGGGCTTGCAAAAAGCATGAAAGTGGTAGGAGATATATTTCTTAGGTTTGAAATGACACCTAAAACACGGGGGAAAGGGGGCCGGGCAGGCCAAACTGGATATGCCCAAAATACCGCAGGGCAGGCCGACTAGGTGGGAAGGGCTCGTAGGGCCCAAAAGGGCCCCCTAAATTGGACCTATTTAAGGGGCAAACTGGGCGGCATGGTAGAGGGGATCTGTAGATATAGATGTTAGCTTGCCAATGAATCCACATCACTCAATTCGGCGTAGTTTAGCTCAGGATATGATTTTTCGACCAGAAGGGGGCCAAGGCTGTCCACATCGGGGGGGGGGAAGTGCACTAGTGAGTTCCAGTAGCATTCTTTCTTGTCAATGGGGCACTAGTTTATCTTCAAACGAGTGGGGGGGCAGGGGCGCCAGGGCCTTATTTATCATATCAGGGAGGGGGCCAGGGCAGCCAAAAACTAGGGGGGAAGGGGGCCAGTGCTTTCCAAGACAAGGGGGGTAATGGTTGCCAGGGCAGGCCAAAAAAAGGGAGGAAGGGTGCCATGTCAGGCCAAACGAGTGGCGAATGTTTTCCAGGGCGGTCCAAACAAGGGGGGTGAAAAGTGTGTCCATGGCATTCCATTCAAGGGTCTGAAGGGTTTCAGGGCAGGCCAAACAGGGTGAAGGTTTCCACTTTAGGCCAAACCAGTTGTGAAAGGTGGTCCAGTTCATTCCAAACTTGTTGGTGAAGGGTTCCATTTCATTACAAACACGTTGTGGATGTTTCCATTGTCATTCCAAACAAGTGTGATTAAAAGGATGAATTTTCCAGTGCATTCCAACACCAGTTGTGAATGTTTCCAGTTCATTCAAAATAAGTTGTGAATGTTTCCATTTTCATTCTAATCTAGTTATTAAAGTTTCCCTTTCATTCTAATGAAGTTGGTGAATATTTCCATTTCATTTCCAAACAAGTTTTTGATCCTTCCATTTTCATTTTAAACTAGTTGGGATGGTTTCCATTTCTTCCAAACAAGTTTTGAATGTTTCTATTTCAATTTCAAATGAGTTGTGAAAGTTTCCAATTCATTCCAGACAAGTCGTGAATCTTTCCATGTCTTTCCAAACTATTTGTGAACACAGGTCCAGTCTCATTCCAAACTAGTTGTGAATGTTTACATTTCATTCATTCCAAAACAAACTTGTGAATGTTTCCATTTGATTCTAAACAAGTAGTGAAAGTTTCCATTGCATCTTTTTAATTCCAAACATTGGTGAATGATTCCAGTTCATTCCAAACTTGGTGTGAATGTTTTCGTGTCATTCAAAACTAGTTGTGAACGTTTGCATTTCATTACAAACTAGTTGTGAATGGTTCCCATTTCATTCCGAAACAGTAGTGATGTTCCATTTCATTCCAAACTAGTTGTGAAAGTTTTCCATTTCAATTCCAAACTAGTTATGAATGTTTTCGTTTCATTCTACACAAGTTGTGATTGTATCCATTTCATTTCCAAACTAGGTGTGAACGTTTACAATTTATTCTAAACGAGTTGTAAACTTTTCCATTTCATTCCCCAACTAGTTGTGAATGTTTTCATTCCAAACAAATCATAACATTTCGTAGTCCAAAGAAGTTTTGTAAGCTTTCATTTTCACTCTAAACAAGGTTGTGAATATTTTTGTTTCATTCTAAACAAGTTATTCAATTACAAATTACATATGGATGTTTCCCTCCCCTATCCAAACAAGTTTGTGAATGTTGCCATTTCATTCCAAACTAGTTGTGAATGTTTCCATTTCATTCCAAAACAAGTTGTGAATGTTTCCATTTCATTCCAATTCCAGCAAGTTGTGAATGTTTCCATTCATTCCAAACATGTTGTGAATGTTTCCATTTCATCATTCCAAACTAGTTGTGAATGTTTCAATTTCATTCCAAACTAGTTGTGAAAGTTTCCATTTCAATTCCAAACAAGTTGTCAATGTTTCCAATTTCATTCCAAACGAGTTGTGAATGTTTTCATTTCATTCCAAACTAGTTGTGAAGTTTCAATTCCATTTCATTCCAAACTAGTTGTGAATGTTTCCATTTCATTCCAAACTAGTTGTGAATGTTTCCATTTCATTCCAAATATGTTGTGAATGTTTCCATTTCATTCCAAACTTGTTGTGAATGTTTCCATTTCATTCCAAACTTGTTGTGAATGTTTCCATTTCATTCCAAACTAGTTGTGGATGTTTCCATTCATTCCAAACTAGTTGTGAATGTTTCCATTTCATTCCAAACTAGTTGTGAATGTTTCCATTTCATTCCAAACTAGTTGTGAATGTTTCCATTTCATTCCAAACTTGTTGTGAATGTTTCCATTTCATTCCAAACAAGTTGTGAAGGGTTTCCATTTCGTTCAAAACTAGTTGTGAAACAAGTTGTGAATGTTTCCATTTCATTCCAAACAAGTTGTGAATGTTTCCATTTCATTCCAAACAACTTGTGAATATTTCCATTTCATTCCAAAACAAGTTGTGAATGTTTCCATTTCATTCCAAACAAGTTGTGAATGTTTCCATTTCATTCCAAACAAGTTGTGAATGTTTCCATTTCATTCCAAACTAGTTGTGAATGTTTTCCAATTCATTCCAAACTAGTTGTGAATGTTTCCATTTCATTCCAAACAAGTTGTGAATGTTTCCATTTCATTCCAAACAAGTTGTGAATGTTTCCATTTCATTCCGAACTAGCTGTGAATGTTTCCATTTCATTCCAAACAAGTTGTGAATGTTTCCATTTTTACATGCCCTTTCCAAACAAGTTGTGAATGTTTCCATTTCATTCCAAACAAGTTGTGAATGTTTTCATTTCATTTTCATTCCAAACTAGTTGTGAATGTGTTCCATTCATTCCAAACAAGTTGTGAATGTTTACAAACAAGTTATTTCCATTCCAAACGTAGTTGTGAATGTTTCCATTTCATTCCAAACTAGTTGTGAATGTTTCCATTTCATTCCAAACTAGTTGTGAATGTTTCCATTTCATTCCAAACTAGTTGTTAATGTTTCCATTTCATTCCAAACAAGTTGTGAATGTTTCCATTTCATTCCAAACTAGTTGTGAATGTTTCCATTTCATTCCAAACTAGTTGTGAATGTTTCCGTTTCATTCCAAACTAGTTGTGAATGTTTCCATTTCATTCCAAACTTGTTGTGAATGTTTCCATTTCATTCCAAACTAGTTGTGAATGTTTCCATTTCATTCCAAACTAGTTGTGAATGTTTCCATTTCATTCCAAACTAGTTGTTAATGTTTCCATTTCATTCCAAACTTGTTGTGATTTTTTCCATTTCATTCCAAACTAGTTGTGAATGTTTCCATTTCATTGCAAAGTTGTGAAATTTCCATTTCATTCCAAACTAGTTGTGAATGTTTCCATTTCATTCCAAACAAGTTGTGAATGTTTCCATTTCATTCCAAACTTAGTTGTGAATGTTTCCATTTCATTCCAAACAAGTTGTGAATGTTTCCATTTCATTCCAAACAAGTTGTGAATGTTTCCATTTCATTCCAAACAAGTTGTGAATGTTTCCATTTCATTCCAAACTAGTTGTGAATGTTTCCATTTCATTCCAAACTAGTTGTGAATGTTTCCATTTCATTCCAAACTAGTTGTGAATGTTTCCATTTCATTCCAAACTAGTTGTGAATGTTTCCATTTCATTCCAAACTAGTTGTGAATGTTTCCATTTCATTCCAAAACAAGTTGTGAATGTTTCCATTTCATTCCAAACAAGTTGTGAATGTTTCCATTTCATTCCAAACAAGTTGTGAATGTTTCCATTTCATTCCAAACAAGTTGTGAATGTTTCCATTTCATTCCAAACAAGTTGTGAATGTTTCCATTTCATTCCAAACAAGTTGTGAATGTTTCCATTTCATTCCAAACTAGTTGTGAATGTTTCCATTTCATTCCAAACAAGTTGTGAATGTTTCCATTTCATTCCAAACTAGTTGTGAATGTTTCCATTTCATTCCAAACAAGTTGTGAATGTTTCCATTTCATTCCAAACTAGTTGTGAATGTTTCCATTTCATTCCAAACAAGTTGTGAATGTTTCCATTTCATTCCAAACTAGTTGTGAATGTTTCCATTTCATTCCAAACAAGTTGTGAATGTTTCCATTTCATTCCAAACAAGTTGTGAATGTTTCCATTTTCATTCCAAACAAGTTGTGAATGTTTCCATTTCATTCCAAACAAGTTGTGAATGTTTCCATTTCATTCCAAAACTAGTTGTGAATGTTTCCATTTCATTCCAAAACTAGTTGTGAATGTTTCCATTTCATTCCAAACAAGTTGTGAATGTTTCCATTTCATTCCAAACAAGTTGTGAATGTTTCCATTTCATTCCAAACAAGTTGTGAATGTTTCCATTTCATTCCAAACAAGTTGTGAAATTTTCCATTTCATTCCAAACAAGTTGTGAATGTTTCCATTTCATTCCAAACAAGTTGTGAATGTTTCCATTTCATTCCAAACAAGTTGTGAATGTTTCCATTTCATTCCAAACTAGTTGTGAATGTTTCCATTTCATTCCAAACAAGTTGTGAATGTTTCCATTTCATTCCAAACTAGTTGTGAATGTTTCCATTTCATTCCAAACAAGTTGTGAATGTTTCCATTTCATTCCAAACAAGTTGTGAATGTTTCCATTTCATTCCAAACTAGTTGTGAATGTTTCCATTTCATTCCAAACAAGTTGTGAATGTTTCCATTTCATTCCAACACAAGTTGTGAATGTTTCCATTTCATTCCAAACAAGTTGTGAATGTTTCCATTTCATTCCAAACAAGTTGTGAATGTTTCCATTTCATTCCAAACAAGTTGTGAATGTTTCCATTTCATTCCAAACAAGTTGTGAATGTTTCCATTTCATTCCAAACAAGTTGTGAATGTTTCCATTTCATTCCAAACAAGTTGTGAATGTTTCCATTTCATTCCAAACAAAGTTGTGAATGTTTCCATTTCATTCCAAAACAAGTTGTGAATGTTTCCATTTCATTCCAAACAAGTTGTGAATGTTTCCATTTCATTCCAAACAAGTTGTGAATGTTTCCATTTCATTCCAAACTAGTTGTGAATGTTTCCATTTCATTCCAAACTAGTTGTGAATGTTTCCATTTCATTCCAAACTAGTTGTGAATGTTTCCATTTCATTCCAAAACTAGTTGTGAATGTTTCCATTTCATTCCAAAACAAGTTGTGAATGTTTCCATTTCATTCCAAACAAGTTGTGAATGTTTCCATTTCATTCCAAACTAGTTGTGAATGTTTCCATTTCATTCCAAACAAGTTGTGAATGTTTCCATTTCATTCCAAACTAGTTGTGAATGTTTCCATTTCATTCCAAACAAGTTGTGAATGTTTCCATTTCATTCCAAAACAAGTTGTGAATGTTTCCATTTCATTCCAAACTTTAGTTGTGAATGTTTCCATTTCATTCCAAACTAGTTGTGAATGTTTCCATTTCATTCCATTACAAGTTGTGAATGTTTCCATTTCATTCCAAACAAGTTGTGAATGTTTCCATTTCATTCCAAACAAGTTGTGAATGTTTCCATTTCATTCCAAACTAGTTGTGAATGTTTCCATTTCATTCCAAACTAGTTGTGAATGTTTCCATTTCATTCCAAACAAGTTGTGAATGTTTCCATTTCATTCCAAACTAGTTGTGAATGTTTCCATTTCATTCCAAAACAAGTTGTGAATGTTTCCATTTCATTCCAAACAAGTTGTGAATGTTTCCATTTCATTCAAAACAAGTTGTGAATGTTTCCATTTCATTCCAAACTAGTTGTGAATGTTTCCATTTCATTCCAAACTAGTTGTGAATGTTTCCATTTCATTGTGAATGTTGTGAATGTTTCCATTTCATTCCAAACAAGTTGTGAATGTTTCCATTTCATTCCAAACAAGTTGTGAATGTTTCCATTTCATTCCAAACAAGTTGTGAATGTTTCCATTTCATTCCAAACAAGTTGTGAATGTTTCCATTTCATTCCAAAACTAGTTGTGAATGTTTCCATTTCATTCCAAACTACTTGTGAATGTTTCCATTTCATTCCAAACAAGTTGTGAATGTTTCCATTTCATTCCAAACTAGTTGTGAATGTTTCCATTTCATTCCAAACAAGTTGTGAATGTTTCCATTTCATTCCAAACAAGTTGTGAATGTTTCCATTTCATTCCAAACTAGTTGTGAATGTTTCCATTTCATTCCAAACAAGTTGTGAATGTTTCCATTTCATTCCAAACTAGTTGTGAATGTTTCCATTTCTTTCCAAACTAGTTGTGAATGTTTCCATTTCATTCCAAACAAGTTGTGAATGTTTCCATTTCATTCCAAAACTAGTTGTGAATGTTTCCATTTCATTCCAAACTAGTTGTGAATGTTTCCATTTCATTCCAAACAAGTTGTGAATGTTTCCATTTCATTCCAAACAAGTTGTGAATGTTTCCATTTCATTCCAAACAAGTTGTGAATGTTTCCATTTCATTCCAAACTAGTTGTGAATGTTTCCATTTCATTCCAAACTAGTTGTGAATGTTTCCATTTCATTCCAAACAAGTTGTGAATGTTTCCATTTCATTCCAAACAAGTTGTGAATGTTTCCATTTCATTCCAAACTAGTTGTGAATGTTTCCATTTCATTCCAAACTAGTTGTGAATGTTTCCATTTCATTCCAAACTAGTTGTGAATGTTTCCATTTCATTCCAAACTAGTTGTGAATGTTTCCATTTCATTCCAAACAAGTTGTGAATGTTTCCATTTCATTCCAAACAAGTTGTGAATGTTTCCATTTCATTCCAAACAAGTTGTGAATGTTTCCATTTCATTCCAAACTAGTTGTGAATGTTTCCATTTCATTCCAAACTAGTTGTGAATGTTTCCATTTCATTCCAAACTAGTTGTGAATGTTTCCATTTCATTCCAAACTAGTTGTGAATGTTTCCATTTCATTCCAAACTAGTTGTGAATGTATCCATTTCATTCCAAACAAGTTGTGAATGTTTCCATTTCATTCCAAACAAGTTGTGAATGTTTCCATTTCATTCCAAACTAGTTGTGAATGTTTCCATTTCATTCCAAACTAGTTGTGAATGTTTCCATTTCATTCCAAACAAGTTGTGAATGTTTCCATTTCATTCCAAACTAGTTGTGAATGTTTCCATTTCATTCCAAACAAGTTGTGAATGTTTCCATTTCATTCCAAAGAAGTTGTGAATGTTTCCATTTCATTCCAAACTAGTTGTGAATGTTTCCATTTCATTCCAAACAGTTAAGTTGTGAATATTTCCATTTCATGTTGGAATTCTTGGCGCACCAAGATCCTTTTAAGATAGGATTTGAGCTCATTGAGCTAACTCTAGCTTGAACAGCTATCTAAGGCAGCTAAAAGTAGCTCCCTTTAGCTCAAGTCAGCTCACTTCAGCTATAAGTAGCTCAAAGTAGCTGGACTTCAGCTCAAGTTAGCTGACTTCAGCAGCTCAAGTCAGCTCAAGTCAGCTCAGCTTCAGCTCAAAGTAGCTGAATGTAGCTGGACTTCAGCTCAAGTAGCTGAATGTAGCTTTAAGAGCTTCAGCTCAAGTCAGCTCACTTCAGCTATAAGTCAGCTCAAAGTAGCTGGACTTCAGCTCAAGTTAGCTCAAGTCAGCTCAAGTCAGCTCACTTCAGCTTTTGGTAGCTGAGTGTAGCTGGACTTCAGTTCACTTCAGCTGAGAGCAGCTAACTCCAGCTCAAGGTCAGCTCTAGGAGCTGGACCTCAGTTCATGGTGCTTGGTTGGAGCTCAAAGGAGCTCAATGGTGCATAAGTAGCATAGTGAGCTAGCTTTGTGCCAGCTCACCTTGCTTTTAGCTCAAAACCACCAAGAGACACATCTTTTGTGTAAAGGTATGTCTCTTCATCAAAAGAGATGACTATTGGCTAAAAGAACATGTCCTTTCATCCAAAGGAAGTGTTCCTTGAGTGAATAGACATGTATATTCGGCCATGAGGTGGTTGGGGTGGTTATTGCACCAAGAATGATGTCCTTTGACATCAAGAGACATGTATATTCGCCCATAAGGTAGTTATGGGGTGGTTATTGGCCAAAGGAAGTGTTCCTTGGCTAAAAGACATGTATATTTCGCCCATAAGGTAGTTATGGCCAAAGGAAGTGGTTATAGGCCAAAGGAAGTGTTCCTTGGCTAAAAGACATGTATTTTCGCCACCATACATGACCCTTAGCCAAAGGAAGTGTTCTTTGGCTTAAAAGACACCTTTCTTGGTGTAAAGGTGTGCCTTTTGGTCATCTATAAATAGCCTTTAGTGGCTGGCCATTTTAAGCACGAATTTGGCACTCCATTTGCTCCATTTTCTTGAGAGAAAATTATTCTCCTCCTATTTCCTTTAGAGGCCGAAATATTAAACACTTTTTGAGAGCATTGTGGGTGGATTTACATAGAGATTGTTCATCTCTATTCAAGCTTCAAGGTGCTCCTCCAAGATCAAGTTCTTCCTCAAGTTTTCGCCAAACATAACCAAGAAGAAAGGTGCACATTCTTTCTTGGTTTAGTAGCATGCTAGGTTTCATTATTTACATGAATGTTCTTAGTAGCATGCTAGGATTTATTTAACACAACATGTATGTAAAACTAACATGCTATATCAAATGCACAAAATATGTTAAACAAATTAGAATTATGCATGCCTATATCCATGTTGAATTCAAATGATCAAATATGCATGTGGCATATACAAGAGTAGATAACATAAAGATATGTTATCATGAGATCCTGAAATCTTCAATTGGTATCAGAGCCTAGGTCATGAATATGTATATGTTGCATGTAGTGAGCATGATTTAGGATCATACATATGTGTATGATTGTGATAAGGCTAATGAAGGATATGTGTATGGAGCAATGAAGGCATGTTTGTGTATTTCTAATTGAATGCTATATGCATCTCTTTTGCCATATATGAGCATGTTAGAAGTTGTTTCATACACATGTTGCTTTGTTGAGTCTTGTTGTGTAAATTGAACTAAAACATGTGAATTGCATCAATGTAGATGGCTTGTAAGAATATAGTTGCTGAATTAAACCGTGACCTCAAATTGGATGGTGAAAACTATTCAATTTGGCAACAGAAGGTCAAATTCATTTTAACTGAGCAAGATACTCTTGATGTGCTCACTCAAGAGATCATGCCTCCTGCTGAGGGACAGGATAGGACTGCCTATGAGGCATTCCTAAAGAAGAACTCTATGTGTAGAGTCACTCTCCTCTCCACTATGGTGGATGAGATTATGGTGGAATTCTCCATGCTTGAGGGGGCTAAGGCCATATGGGACTCAGTCAAGGCCAAGTATGGAGATGTTTCTGTAGAGAAACAACGCTCAATGATTCTCAGGTTTGAGAATTATGTGAAGCGTGCTGATCACTCTATGAGTGCTCACTTGCGTGAGATGTCACGCATGATCCACCAACTCAAGACAGCAGGGCATGTGCTCACTGATGAGCAACAAGTGCAAGCAATAATCCGTTCCTTGCCCGATGAGGAATGGCAGTTGATGAAGGTCAACTTACGCCATAACCCTCAAATAATGTCATTTGATGACATTGCTCGTCACCTCCTGCTTGAGGCTGAGGTGATGGCCCTTAAGGACCATTCTAAGGCATATGTTGCCTCATCCTCTATCCAGAAGGGATGGAAGAAGAGTGGTGGCAAAGGAGGGCCAGGGAAGGGCAAGGGAAAAGGTCCTGCTTCCAAGAAAAGGTTCAAGAAGAAGCGGGACATAAGCAAGATGAAGTGCTTCAACTGTGGGTATAAAGGACACTTTGCAAAAGATTGCAAGGGTCCACCCAAGGTACATACATACCCTTCTACTTCCTTTGTACATGTTGTGTCATGTACATTACTAACTGAGTGCAATTCTTTGTGGATTGTAGACTCGGGAGCAACAGACCACATAGCCCGGGACAGGTCCTGGTTTGTGGCCTACAGGAAGCTCTCAAAAGGAGCTAAGCATGTTTCAGTGGGAAATGATGCCAGGCTGGAAGTAGAAGGCATAGGAACATGTAGAATTCCTATAGATATTGGATATTTGTATCTAATAGATGTATTGTATGTACCAAACATTTGTAGAAATTTGATTTCTATAAGTTGTATGTTGAAGTACAATTATTGCTTTAATTTCTTTAATAATAATGTGTCTATTATTAAAGATAATAAGATAGTATGCACTTGCTCAGTTAATAATGGGCTTTATGAGTTGAAGCCAACTAACCATTCTGTTGCAAGTCCTAGTTGCTATGTGACAGAGGTCACAAATGAAATAAGATGGCATGAGAGGTTAGGTCATATTGGTCAAGATAGAATGGACAAGCTAGCCAAGAGTGGCTTGCTAGGTTCCTTGACCAAGGTTGTCCTTCCAAGTTGCCAATCATGCCTAGAGGGAAAAGCCACAAGAAAGCCTTTTGGCAAAGCAACTAGGAGAGGTGAGGCACTAAGTTTAGTTCACTCTGACCTATGTGGGCCCATGAGGGTTGAATCTAGAAATGGATTCAAGTACTTCATCACATTCACTGATGATTATACTCGATTCACCCACATCTACCTACTAAGAAACAAGGCAGAGGCCTTGGCATGCTTTGAGAAGTATGTACACTTGGTTGAGAACCAAGTAGGTAAGAAGGTTAAGTCCTTGAGGACAGATAGGGGTGGAGAGTATACATCAAATGCATTCAAGGCATTTTGTGACTTGAAGGGTATTGAAAGGGAGTTCACTCTTCCTTGGACACCCCAACAGAATGGAGTGTCTGAGAGGAAGAATAGAACTCTTATGGACATGGTACGTTCCATGATGGCAAAGGCCAACTTAGACATCACTTATTGGAGTGATGCACTGCTGTGTGCAGTTCATGTCCTTAATAGAGTACCCACCAAGAATGTGAACTCTTCTCCATATGAGTTATGGAAGAAGAAAACTCCTAATCTAAGCTATTTACGCCCTTGGGGTTGTTTAGCTTATGTTCACATAACGGACCATCCTTTGGGAAAGTTGGGTCCAAGAGGGAGGAGGTGTGCCTTCCTTGGTTATGCTGAACAATCTAGGGGTTATGTGTTCTTGGATATAAGTCACAAAACTGGGAACATCTTTGATGCAAGGAATGCTAACTTTGTGGAGGATGAGTTCCCCAAAGTTGGTGAGCGTGGTGACTTAACCTCATTAAGCCAGATCCTAGATGAGGATCAACCAAGTGTCATAAGGACACCTGGGACACATGCACCTACTCTAGAGGGAGTACCTCAACCACATGGAGCAATGGCTCCAGAAATGCCTGTTGTTGTGGACCAACATGAGCAAGACCTCCAAGAGGAAGGTTTTGTTCAAGAGGGAGTTGAGGATACTCAAGAGCAAAATGTTGAGCCTCAAGAGATGGAGCATGAGTTGCCTCCATCTCAGCCTACATTGAGAAGATCAATGAGGAAATTTGGACCACCTAAAGAATGGTGGATCTTGGATAGTGAGGCAAATTTGGTTGCATCTGAGATAGATGAGCCAAGTAACATTAAGGAGGCTCTTGAGGGTGCACAGAGGGAAGAGTGGCTAAATGCAATGAAGGATGAGTTGCATTCAATGCATCTCAATGGGGTTTGGGAGCTAAGTGATCTTCCTCCAGGCCGTAAGGCAATTGGGAACAAGTGGGTTCTCAAGATCAAGGTGAACTCTGATGGAAGTATCAAAAGATATAAGGCCCGTTTGGTGGCACACATGGAGAAGGCACACATGGAGAAGGCAAGAACCCATTGAAGGTTTCTAGTGGACCTATGACAAGGAAGAAAGCTAAGGAGCTCTCAAGTGCACTACAAGACTTTGTTTCAAGTTTATTCATGGAGAATGGACATGAAACTTCACAAGGAGCTGCTGGAACTTTCAAGACACCATATGGAGATGATGGATATGCTTGGTACTCAGTTCTGGAGTCCTTAGACAAGTCACAAAATAAGGACACCAAGGACACCACTCAAAGTGCACCATTTGAGCCACCTTAAGTGTTCTTGATGCATTTTGTGCCCATAAGCTGGATTTTGGAGCTCTAACTTTCCAGACCTCTTTCTCCACATCTAAGAGGAAGATTCATGTCATTGGAACTCAAAGATTCAAGCTGGGGGCTGAAGATACAAGTGAAAGCCCTAAAGTGCCCAAAAATGCACCCGAAAAGGCTATTTGGGGGTTTTCGGGTTTAATCTTGTATTTGCATTTTATTTTCATTCAATTCCTGTTTAGATACATTATTTAGGATGTTATTTAGGCTATGAAATTAATTCAGGTCGTTTAGGATAGGTGGCATACACTGCATACACAAAACAAGTTAGAAAGGGTTTAGGAGTCCTAATTGGACTAGGTTTTCTTGAGTCCTTTGTAACTAGGTTTCCAAGGTGACTTGGGCTGCAAATTTTGCCCAGATTTTTACCCTAGTTTAGGCCTATATAAAGGCACATATTCTGGATGTAAACAACAAATTTATTCCAAAATATGTGCCTATTTATAGGCCTAAACTAGGGTAAATGTCTAGGCAAAATTCGCCGCCCAAGTCACCTAGGAAACCTAGTTACAAAGGACTCAAGAAAACCTAGTCAAACTAGGATTCCTACACCCCTTTAACACATGTTTAAGGTGTGTAGCGAATTCCCTTTATCCTAAGTGACCTAAATCACTTCCATGGCCTAAATAACATCCTAAATAATGTAAATAAACAGGAACATAAAATAAAATACGTTACAAAATAAGATTGGCCATAAAAACCCCAAAATAGTCTTCTTAGGTGGTTCTTGCTTGTGTCTTCAACTTCAAGCTAAAATTCGAACTTGATGCAACCATTATTTCTAAAAATACAAAGCACGAAAGTTGTAGATCTCTTTCTTATCTTTCAAATGACACCTGAACCACACAAAACGGACATCTAAACCCAAAGATATGCCCAAAATACTGCAACTACTTCTAAACCAGCGATAACTCGTCAATCGCGACTTTGAAGCTAAATTGGACCTCCTTAACGTGAAAAATGGGTTTGATGGTCTTCATATGATTTGTAGCTCCAGCGTTTATCTTCCAAATGAATCAAGAATTACTCAATTCTAATCTGTTTAGATCAAGATATGATTTTTCTACCAGAACATCGCCAATCTGTGAAAATCCAAGCTTGAAGTGCACTAGTGAGCTCCTTAGCCTTCTTCCTTGTCATAGGTCCACTAGAAACCTTCAATGGATCTTTTCTATCCTTGGTTGTGCCTTCTTTGATCATATCAGATTCTCATAGTGATCATGGTATATGTAGTCCTTCGACCTAAGATCATCAAGGTTCCTTACATGTGAGTCACATACTATGATACTTTCCTTTGTTGCTCGTAACTGAGTGAACTTGAAGGAGGTCCTTAGGTATGTCACATATCATGCGGAGGGATTTGTATGATCAAGATGAGATTTGTGCCTCCTATGTAACGGGAGTGATATCTTCGGGCCCCTTGATAGAGTAAGACTTAAAAAAAATGCATGGCCAAGCTCGGATGAGTTGATATACGATATCAATGTTATCAGTTTAAGTTGGTCTACTCGGTAATCAAGATACCAAAGATTGGGCTATACGAGAGTGACACATTCCATGTCTCGCTCTTAGTCTTGATATCTTGGACAAAGGGACAATGGCATATATCGGTGATGATCATAAAGGTTTAGTCGAATCATCGACAATCTTGTCACTTGGGTAGCAATGATGTGTTCCTAAACACCGCTCATTGCTTACGATCATAAATGTGATTTATGATCATTGCCAACGTGGTAAGAGCCTATTGGGTCGCACACATAGAGCTATTTGGATCATTAGAGTGCATGGGCTAATAATATGGGTTTGGTTTCACAATAATTTCATATTAATAATGGGCCCAATAGTTGAGACATTATTAAGCCTGAAGTTAAAGCCTAATTGGATTAGGGCTTTGAAACACATTAGGCCTGGAAGTTGAGTCTCACTATAAATATAGCTTTTAGTGAGAAATTCATAGGTCTCCTTGCCCTGGCCTCCCAAAAGGACAGCCGCACTCTTCTCTTGCAATTCCTTGGAGGACGCAAGATAGCACTGCGACCGCAAGAGAAATGCATCTGCCGGGATGCGGTGGAAGCGTGGTGATCCCGAGAGGCTTGTGTGGATACCATAGAGAGCTTGAACATGTCAACTATTCAAATTTTGTGATTCGACTCTACAGTTGAGTGAGAGATCTCAACCGAAAATTAGGTATGAAAATTTTTGAACACCCGATTTACCCCATTTCACTTGGATCCTGGAGGGTTTCGATTAAATTCTGCAGCATTGTTTGGCACCCCAAACCCAACAGTGGGAGTCCCAAAGGGCTCACTTTCGAGCATGCTCCACCATCCACGCAGTGGGCGCCAGTTCTGCTGCAAAATCACACTGAAGTTCTGTCAGCATGTTATCCCTTAGCCATTTGTCTATAAGATTTAAAATGCTAAAAATTCCCAAATTCATAGAAAGATGGCTAAGGGGAAAACCTGGTGAAACCTTGGCGACATCCTCCTCGGAGTCGTTGACTCCTCTACTTTGGCAGGGATCTGCTTACCCTTCCTCCTTTGGCGCTCTTTGAGCTCTTTAGTGGAAGGGCCCCCTGCCAAAGTTCCCAAGATATCCCTTGAAGTAACGAGGCTCTGGGTAGTTGGGCTGACGGCCGGCTACGAAGGTGGGTCGGTGCAAACCGAGGACTAGTCCTGCACCTCGACGTCGCCTTCTGGAGGGGGAGGAAGAGAGTCCTTCTTCAACTTCTTCACTGAAGATGGCCCTCCTCCAGATGTCTTCCTCCTCTTCGGGGCAGCCTTTTTCTTTTGCTACTCCCCCTTTTCGGCTTGACCAAGTAAGATGGACTTGTAAAATGCAGCGGACTGATCGCCCATCTCTGAAAAAGGAAAGACATCAGTGTAAGTCCAGAGGAGTACATATAACAAAATCTAGAAGATGACTTACTCTCAACAAGGGCTTCGTATGTGAGCTCCCCCCAAAGGAGCATCACCAACCATGCCTTCTTCCCGTCAATAGCAGGCTTCGGCATGTTGAGGTCAGTTTTGTGCTCCTTGATTAACCCCAACTCCTGAAGGACTTGTTCGACCATAAGATTCCACTTGATGGGAAAGGGGTATAAGGAGCTTGGAGGGACCTCGAGGTCCCAGCCCGCGACAGCTCAGACACGGCTGTCGAACTCCTCAAAACCTTGCCGCTAACTCAAGAGTTAGCAGCTTCTTGGGTCTATGACATCCGTCTCTAGTGTCCCCTAGGCCCACCTGGCCAACACATACGACCATGTCTCATTCACCTTCAGGAAGAAGAATTTCTTCTGGCACCTTCGCCAACTATCCTTGGTCCCGAAGGTGAACATATACTTTTTGCTCCCAGATCCCTGAGGTAGCAAAAAATAGAAGCCACCCTTCGAAACTGAAAAGAGCTTGTAGTACTGCATGAAGATGATGAAGTAGGGCTCTATCTTGAAAACCCCACACATGCGAAGGAAAGCATTGAAGTAGGAGTAAGAGTTAGAAGGAAGCTAATTCACGGCTATGCCATGAAATTGGCAGAAGTTGCAAATCATCTTCGATGGAGGAAACTAAAGTCCAGCCTTCAGTTGGGCCCGAAAGATGGTAACCTCATTTGAGTTATTCATATAACTGAACAGGCTAGGTCTAGGTAGCCTGATAACCGCGTAAGAAGGAAGAAAGAATTTAGTTGTCTACTTCGCTAACTTATCTGAAGTGGTACAATTCGGATGAGAATTAAGAAAAAGCCAGCTCTCGGGGACAGTTTGGACAGACATGAGTGGAACGGGGGAAGACATTCGGAAGAAGGAAACCTAACTTCAGAAAGGCAAAAAAAAAAAAAGGACAAGGAAACAATGCCGAAGGACTTCAGAAAGGAGAACCCACCAAAACTTTTGCGGAAGTCGGGATTTCTGAACGCCGTCATGAAAACTAGCCAAAAATCACTTTACCGCTTGCACCGCCACAGAAAAGAGAGAGAAGCTTGAGAGCAAACAAAAGCAAAATGGAAGAAAAAGAAAGCAAGGGTGGAGAACTTTGTGGAGAGGAAGGTTTATATAGGTCGAAGGGGGTAGGCGAATCGTCGCCATAATTACCCCTCGAAGGTGAAGAGACACAGTTGATGCAACTGACGTGACTGTCCACCAATTGCCACGTGACACGTGTCACTCGACGCAGGAAATGAGGGCACGCCTTCTGACAGCATGGAGGACTAGGCAAGCTTATCCGAAGTGATGCATTTGTCTGATTACGAGATGTGATGATTCACTAACCTGCAGTGAGAAATTAAAAGGGGAATACCCACTTTGGAAATACCAAGGGCCTACCCAAGAAATGAGGGGTGACACTTACAAGCTACCTCGGCTGAGAAAACACACCCTCAGAGAATGAGGTATCCCCTGCCTAAAAAGGCCAATAAGCTACATCTATGGCAACTGCTAGCTTTCACAATGAGCTCCAGGAAATGCTCTCAAAGACTCTACTCACTAAAGTTACAACTTTGGCTTTTCGAGGGGGCCATGTGATAGCCAAATGGCTTACACTTAGATAGCTTCTAAGGATGACTGACAAGTACCACCCTCGGAGGTACATCTGACCAACCTCGAAAAATGGATTCTCACCACCCTTGGCTGATGACACTACCACCCGAGGAAGGACATACTGTGCCATCCTCGGTAAAGTGATTTGATGACCTCGGCAGGCCATCTCCCCATCCTTGGGAGAATATAGCATTCGCCGAAGGTCCTCCACCCTGCCAATGAGCCTCCCTCAACGACCCTTGAGAGTAAAAACCGGATCGAAGGAGACCCATCTGCCGAAGGGGTATTCCCCCCTAAAGAGGGCCCATCACCGAAGGAGTTCTCACCCAGATGAGACAAAGACAGTTAGGAGCCTCTGAGACAGAGCCCTCACACATGCCCTTAACACACAGGCCTTCCACGGCTCTAACTTCTAGCTAGAACGGCCTATGGCCAGCTAAAGATACCCATCCCCAAAGGTACAAACCACATCTGGCAGAACACGTGTAATGATCTGAGCGGGTTGTGTCAAACGGACATCCCCCAATGCTTTCCTATAAATACTTGGGGAATGTCCTTGGTAAGCATGCAAGCTGAACCCTTAAGAGAATTCTACTCTTTACTCTCTTCCAAACTTTTCAAATACTAACTTAGGCATCACCGGGGACCTCATAACCCATGTTCTTTTGAGTGTTTCAAGCGATCTCACACTCAAAGTCTCCTCTACCAGCATCTCCATACTAGAAATCCCTCTCAGGCCCACCATGTCACAAAATGAAGATGCTGCCGGGCATCAATTCATAACATGTTTGGATTGAAAACATTCATATTTAGTGTGGACTGAAATGGAAACAAGCAAAACGTGTTTGGAATGAAATGGAAGATTCACAACAAGTTTGGAATGAATGGAAACATTAACAACATATTTGGAATGACATGAAAACATTCACAACTAGTCTAGAATGAATTGGAAACGTTCACAACTTGTTAGGAATGAAATCACAACATTAACAACATGTTTGGAACAAAATGGAAACAGTCATCACTAGTTTAGAATGAAATGGAAACATTCATGTCTTGTTTGCAATGAAATGAAAACGTTCACAACTTCTTTCAAATGAAATCAAAACATTAAAAACTTGTTTAGAATGAAACGAAAACATTCATAACTAGTTTGGAATGAAATTGAAACATTCACAAAATGTTTGGAATGAAATTGAAACATTCACAACTTATTTCGAATGAATGGAAACATTCACAACTTGTTTGGAATGAAATGGAAACAATCACTACTTGTTTGGAATGAAATGGAAACATTCATACCTTGTTTTGAATGAAATGGAAACATTCACAACTAGTTAGGAATGAATTGAAAATGTTAGCAACTTGTTTCGAATGAAATGGAAATGTTAACAACTTGTTTGGAATGAAATGGAAACATTCACAACTAGTTTAGAACGAAATAGAAACATTCACAACTAGTTTGCAATGAAATAGAAACATTCACGACTAGTCTAGAATGAAATGGAAACATTGATAACTTGTTTGGAATGAAATGCAAACATTCACAACTTGTTTGGAATGTAATGCAAACATTCATGACTTGTTTGGAATGAAATTTCAATATTCACAACTTCTTTGGAATGTGGTGGAAACGTTCACAACATCTTTGGAATGAAATTGAAACAATCACAACTTATTTGCAATGAAATGGAAACATTCATAACTTATTTGGAATGAAATAGAAACATTCCCAGCTAGTTTCGAATGAAATGGAAACATTCATAACTTGTTTCAAATGAAATGGAAATATTCACAACTTGTTTCAAAATAAACGGAAACATTGACAAGTAGTTTGGAATGAAATGGGAAATAGAAACATTCACAACTAGTTTGGAATGAAATACAAACATTAACAACTTGTTTGGAATGAGATGGAAACATTCACAACTTCTTTGGAATAAAATTGAAACATTCATAACATATTTCGAATGAAATGGAAGCATCGACAACTAGTTTGGAATAAAATAGAAACATTCACAACTTCTTTAGAATGAAATTAAAACAGTCACAACTTGTTTGGAATGAATGGAAACATTCACAACTTTTTCCGAATGAAATGGAAACACTCACAAGTTGTTTGGTATGAAATGGATGTTGGGTTTCAGGAGCCAAACAGCGCAGTGGAATTTAACCGAAACCCTCCAGGATCCAAGTGAAACGGGGTAAACCAGGTGTTTGAAAATTTTCATACCTAATTTTCAGTTGAGATCTCCCACTCAACTGTACAGTCGAATCATAAAACTTGAACAGTTGACGTGTTCAAGCTCTCTATGGTATCCACACGAGCCTCTCAGGATCACCACGCTTCCACCGCGTCCCAGCAGATACGTTTCTCTTGCGCTCGCAGTGCTAGCTTGCGTCCTCCAAGGAATTGCAAGAGAAGGGTGCAGTTGTCCTTTTGGGAGGCTAGGGCAAGGAGACCTGCGAATTTCTCACTAGAAGTTGTATTTAGAGTGAGACTCAACTTCTAGGCCTAATGGGTTTCAAAGCCCTAATCCAATTAGGCTTTAATTTCAGGCTTAATAATGTCTCAACTATTGGGCCCATTATTAATACAAAATTATTGTGAAACCAAAACCCAAATTATTAGCCCATGCACTCTAATGATACAAATAGCTCTATGTGTGCAACCCAATAGGCTCTTACCACGTTGGCAATGATCATAAATCACATTTATGATCATAACCAATGAGCAGTGTCTAGCAACACATCATTGCTACCCAAGCGACAAGATTGTCGATGATTCGAGTAAACCTTTATGATCATCACTGATATATGCCATTGTCCCTTTTTCCAAGATATCAAGACTAAGCACGAGACATGGAATGTGCCACTCTCGTATAGCCCAATCTTTGGTTTCTTGATTACCAAGTAGACCAACTTAAACTGATGACATTAATATCGTATATCAACCCATCTGAGCATGTCCATGCATTTTTCTAAGTCTTACTCTATCAAGGGGCCCGAAGATATCACTCCCGTTACATAGGAGGGACAAATCCCATCTTGATCATACAAATCCCTTTGCATGATATGTGACATACCCAATGACTTCCTTCAAGTTCACTCAGTTACGAGCAACAAAGGAAAGTATCAAAGTATGTGACTCACATGTAGGGAACCTTGATGATCTTAGGTCAAAGGACTACATATACCATGATCACTATGAGAATCACTTATGACACTCATATAACGATCCATGTAGTGTTCTCATGGTGGGTCGGTGAAGTACACAAGTTCTCCAACTTGTACCCATATGTAGACTACATATCTCATATTAGTCTCCACATATGCTAGTCGTTATGTATTATTGCAACCCGCTCCACAATAATACTAGACCAGGGATGTTTAAGAATATCATTATTCTAGGGTTACAATTATGTTTGTTAAGTTACAAGAAACAAAACAACAAACATAATTGCTGGATTAATGCCTTAATAAAATATCATGACTCAATGTGAAAAAATACAATCATCTCATGATTGGCCTTTTGGGCACAACACTAACAATGGATGGATTCAACATTTGGAACTAGTTAGGAATGAAATGGAAACATTCACAACTTGTTTGGAATGAAATGGAAACATTCACAACTAGTTTGGAATGAAATGGAAACATTCACAACTAGTTTGGAATGAAATGGAAACATTCACAACTAGTTTGGAATGAAATGGAAACATTCACAACTTGTTTGGAATGAAATGGAAACATTCACAACTAGTTTGGAATGAAATGGAAACATTCACAACTTGTTTGGAATGAAATGGAAACATTCACAACTAGTTTGGAATGAAATGGAAACATTCACAACTTGTTTGGAATGAAATGGAAACATTCACAACTAGTTTGGAATGAAATGGAAACATTCACAACTAGTTTGGAATGAAATGGAAACATTCACAACTAGTTTGGAATGAAATGGAAACATTCACAACTAGTTTGGAATGAAATGGAAACATTCACAACTTGTTTGGAATGAAATGGAAACATTCACAACTACTTTTTGGAATGAAATGGAAATGAAATGGAAACATTCACAACTAGTTTGGAATGAAATGGAAACATTCACAACTTGTTTGGAATGAAATGGAAACATTCACAACTTGTTTGGAATGAAATGGAAACATTCACAAACTAGTTTGGAATGAAATGGAAACATTCACAACTAGTTTGGAATGAAATGGAAACATTCACAACTAGTTTGGAATGAAATGGAAACATTCACAACTTGTTTGGAATGAAATGGAAACATTCACAACTTGTTTGGAATGAAATGGAAACATTCACAACTAGTTTGGAATGAAATGGAAACATTCACAACTTGTTTGGAATGAAATGGAAACATTCACAACTTGTTTGGAATGAAATGGAAACATTCACAACTTAGTTTGGAATGAAATGGAAACATTCACAACTTGTTTGGAATGAAATGGAAACATTCACAACTTGTTTGGAATGAAATGGAAACATTCACAACTTGTTTGGAATGAAATGGAAACATTCACAACTAGTTTGGAATGAAATGGAAACATTCACAACTTGTTTGGAATGAAATGGAAACATTCACAACTTGTTTGGAATGAAATGGAAACATTCACAACTTGTTTGGAATGAAATGGAAACATTCACAACTAGTTTGGAATGAAATGGAAACATTCACAACTAGTTTGGAATGAAATGGAAACATTCACAACTTGTTTGGAATGAAATGGAAACATTCACAACTTGTTTGGAATGAAATGGAAACATTCACAACTAGTTTGGAATGAAATGGAAACATTCACAACTAGTTTGGAATGAAATGGAAACATTCACAACTTGTTTGGAATGAAATGGAAACATTCACAACTAGTTTGGAATGAAATGGAAACATTCACAACTTGTTTGGAATGAATGAAATGGAAACATTCACAACTTGTTTGGAATGAAATGGAAACATTCACAACTTGTTTGGAATGAAATGGAAACATTCACAACTTGTTTGGAATGAAATGGAAACATTCACAACTTGTTTGGAATGAAATGGAAACATTCACAACTTGTTTGGAATGAAATGGAAACATTCACAACTTGTTTGGAATGAAATGGAAACATTCACAACTAGTTTGGAATGAAATGGAAACATTCACAACTAGTTTGGAATGAAATGGAAACATTCACAACTTGTTTGGAATGAAATGGAAACATTCACAACTAGTTTGGAATGAAATGGAAACATTCACAACTAGTTTGGAATGAAATGGAAACATTCACAACTTGTTTTGGAATGAAATGGAAACATTCACAACTTGTTTGGAATGAAATGGAAACATTCACAACTTGTTTGGAATGAAAAAATGGAAACATTCACAACTTGTTTGGAATGAAATGGAAACATTCACAACTTGTTTGGAATGAAATGGAAACATTCACAACTTGTTTGGAATGAAATGGAAACATTCACAACTTGTTTGGAATGAAATGGAAACATTCACAACTAGTTTGGAATGAAATGGAAACATTCACAACTTGTTTGGAATGAAATGGAAACATTCACAACTTGTTTGGAATGAAATGGAAACATTCACAACTTGTTTGGAATGAAATGGAAACATTCACAACTTGTTTGGAATGAAATGGAAACATTCACAACTTGTTTGGAATGAAATGGAAACATTCACAACTTGTTTGGAATGAAATGGAAACATTCACAACTTGTTTGGAATGAAATGGAAACATTCACAACTTGTTTGGAATGAAATGGAAACATTCACAACTTGTTTGGAATGAAATGGAAAACATTCACAACTTGTTTGGAATGAAATGGAAACATTCACAACTTGTTTGGAATGAAATGGAAACATTCACAACTTGTTTGGAATGAAATGGAAACATTCACAACTTGTTTGGAATGAAATGGAAACATTCACATCTTGTTTGGAATGAAATGGAAACATTCACAACTAGTTTGGAATGAAATGGAAACATTCACAACTTGTTTTGGAATGAAATGGAAACATTCACAACTAGTTTGGAATGAAATGGAAACACACAACTTGTTTGGAATGAAATGGAAACATTCACAACTTGTTTGGAATGAAATGGAAACATTCACAACTTGTTTGGAATGAAATGGAAACATTCACAACTTGTTTGGAATGAAATGGAAACATTCACAACTTGTTTGGAATGAAATGGAAACATTCACAACTAGTTTGGAATGAAATGGAAACATTCACAACTTGTTTGGAATGAAATGGAAACATTCACAACTTGTTTGGAATGAAATGGAAACATTCACAACTAGTTTGGAATGAAATGGAAACATTCACAACTAGTTTGGAATGAAATGGAAACATTCACAACTAGTTTGGAATGAAATGGAAACATTCACAACTTGTTTGGAATGAAATGGAAACATTCACAACTTGTTTGGAATGAAATGGAAACATTCACAACTTGTTTGGAATGAAATGGAAACATTCACAACTTGTTTGGAATGAAATGGAAACATTCACAACTTGTTTGGAATGAAATGGAAACATTCACAACTTGTTTGGAATGAAATGGAAACATTCACAACTTGTTTGGAATGAAATGGAAACATTCACAACTTGTTTGGAATGAAATGGAAACATTCACAACTTGTTTGGAATGAAATGGAAACATTCACAACTAGTTTGGAATGAAATGGAAACATTCACAACTTGTTTGGAATGAAATGGAAACATTCACAACTAGTTTGGAATGAAATGGAAACATTCACAACTAGTTTGGAATGAAATGGAAACATTCACAACTAGTTTGGAATGAAATGGAAACATTCACAACTTGTTTAGAATGAAATGGAAACATTCACAACTTGTTTGGAATGAAATGGAAACATTCACAACTAGTTTGGAATGAAATGGAAACATTCACAACTTGTTTGGAATGAAATGGAAACATTCACAACTTGTTTGGAATGAAATGGAAACATTCACAACTTGTTTGGAATGAAATGGAAACATTCACAACTTGTTTGGAATGAAATGGAAACATTCACAACTTGTTTGGAATGAAATGGAAACATTCACAACTTGTTTGGAATGAAATGGAAACATTCACAACTTGTTTGGAATGAAATGGAAACATTCACAACTAGTTTGGAATGAAATGGAAACATTCACAACTAGTTTGGAATGAAATGGAAACATTCACAACTTGTTTGGAATGAAATGGAAACATTCACAACTTGTTTGGAATGAAATGGAAACATTCACAACTTGTTTGGAATGAAATGGAAACATTCACAACTAGTTTGGAATGAAATGGAAACATTCACAACTTGTTTAGAATGGAAAATGGAAACATTCACAACTTGTTCAGAATGAAATGGAAACATTCACAACTTGTTTGGAAAACATGGAAACATTCACAACTAGTTTGGAATGAAATGGAAACATTCACAACTAGTTTGGAATGAAATGGAAACATTCACAACTTGTTTGGAATGAAATGGAAACATTCACAACTTAGTTTGGAATGAAATGGAAACATTCACAACTTAGTTTGGAATGAAATGGAAACATTCACAACTTGTTTGGAATGAAATGGAAACATTCACAACTTGTTTGGAATGAAATGGAAACATTCACAACTTAGTTTGGAATGAAATGGAAACATTCACAACTTGTTTGGAATGAAATGGAAACATTCACAACTTGTTTGGAATGAAATGGAAACATTCACAACTTGTTTGGAATGAAATGGAAACATTCACAACTTGTTTGGAATGAAATGGAAACATTCACAACTTGTTTGGAATGAAATGGAAACATTCACAACTTGTTTGGAATGAAATGGAAACATTCACAACTTGTTTGGAATGAAATGGAAACATTCACAACTTGTTTGGAATGAAATGGAAACATTCACAACTTGTTTGGAATGAAATGGAAACATTCACAACTTGTTTTGGAATGAAATGGAAACATTCACAACTTGTTTGAATGAAATGGAAACATTCACAACAAACTTGTTTGGAATGAAATGGAAACATTCACAACTTGTTTGGAATGAAATGGAAACATTCACAACTTGTTTAGAATGAAATGGAAACATTCACAACTTGTTTGGAATGAAATGGAAACATTCACAACTTGTTTGGAATGAAATGGAAACATTCACAACTAGTTTGGAATGAAATGGAAACATTCACAACTAGTTTGGAATGAAATGGAAACATTCACAACTATTTGGAATGAAATGGAAACATTCACAACTTGTTTTGGAATGAAATGGAAACATTCACAACTTGTTTGGAATGAAATGGAAACATTCACAACTTGTTTGGAATGAAATGGAAACATTCACAACTTGTTTGGAATGAAATGGAAACATTCAAACTTTGTTTGGAATGAAATGGAAACATTCACAACTTGTTTGGAATGAAATGGAAACATTCACAACTTGTTTGGAATGAAATGGAAACATTCACAACTAGTTTGGAATGAAATGGAAACATTCACAACTTGTTTGGAATGAAATGGAAACATTCACAACTAGTTTGGAATGAAATGGAAACATTCACAACTTGTTTGGAATGAAATGGAAACATTCACAACTTGTTTGGAATGAATGGAAACATTCACAACTTGTTTGGAATGAAATGGAAACATTCACAACTTGTTTGGAATGAAATGGAAACATTCACAACATGTTTTGAATGAAATGGAAACATTCACAACTTGTTCGCAATGAAATGGAAACATTCTCAACTAGTTAGAATGATATTGAAACATTTACAACCTGTTTGGAATGAAATGGAAACATTCACAATTAGTTTGGAATGAATGGAAACATTTACAACTTGTTTGGAACGAAATTAAAACACTCACAACTTGTTTGGAATGAAATGGAAACATACACACCTTGTTTAGAAGGAAACATTCATAACTAGTTTGGAAAAAAATGGAAAACTTCACAACTTGTTTGGAATAAAATGGAAACATTCACAAGTTCATTGGAATGAAATCGATCCAGTCATAACTTGTTTGGAACGAATGGAAACATTCAGAACTTGTTTGGAATGAAATGGAAACTTTCAGGACTTGTTTGGAATGAAATGGAAACATTCACAACTTATTTTCGAATAAAATGGAAAGGTTCACAACTAGTTTGGATTGAATGGAAACATTCACAACAAGTTTGAAATGAATGGAAACATTCACAACTTGTTTGGAATAAATGCAAACATTCACAACATGTGTAGAGTAAGGTGGAAAAGTTCACAACATGTTTGGGATGAAATGGAAACTTTCAAAATTAGTTTAGAATGAATGGAAGCATTCACAACTTGTTTGGAATCAAAGGGAAACATTCACAACTTGTTTGGAATGACATGGAAACTTTCACTACTAGTTTAGAATTGAATGGAACTATTTCTTTCCAAACTCGTTGTGAATTTTTCCATTTCATTCCGAACAAGTAGTGAATGTTTCTATTTTATTCCAAACTAGTTGTGAAAGTTTCCACTTCATTTCGAACAAGTAGTGAATGTTTCAATTTCATTCCAAACTGTTTTGAATGTTTGAATTTCATTCGAAAAGAGGTGTGAATGTTTCCCTTTCATTCCAAACAAGTTGTGTAGGTTTCCATTTCATTCCAAACTAGTTAAGAATGTTTGCATTGAATTCCAAACAAGTTGTGAATGTTTCCATTTCATTCCAAACAAGTTGTGAATGTTTCCATTTCATTCCAAACATTTTGTGAATGTTTACAATTCATTCCAAACTAGTTGTGAATGTTTGCATTTCATTTCAAATTAGTTATGATTGTTTCCATTTCATTCTAAAATAGTTGTCAATGTTTCCTTTTTATTTTAAATTACTTGTGAATCTTTCCTTTTCATTACGAACAAGTTGTGAATGTTTGAATTTCTTTCCAAACAAGTTTTGAATGTTTCCATTTCTTTCCAAACATGTTGTGAATGTTTCCACCTCATTCCAAACTAGTTGTAAATGTTTCCATTTTCATTCGAAGAAACTTGTTAATGTTTCAACTTCATTCTAAACAAGTTGTGAATGTTTCCTTTCCATTCAAAACTAGTTGTGAGTAATTCCATTTTGTTGCAAACAACTTGTGAATGTTTTCTTTTCAATCTAAACTACTTGTGAATGTTTTGATTTCATTACAAACAAGTTGTGATTGTTTCCATTCATTCTAAACTAACTGTGAATATTTCCATTTCATTCCGAACAAGTTGTGCATGTTTTCTTTCCATTCTAAACTAGTTATGATTGTTTCCATTTCATCCCAAACATGTTATGATTGTTTATAGGCCTAAATACCTATTGCTCCCCTGAACTATGGTGACTCGGACAATTTGCCCCCTGAACTATAAAATGGGTCAATTCGAACACTGAACTATGGTAACTTGGACAGTTTGCCCCTTGAACTATAAAGTGGATCAATTTAAACCCTAAACTTTGATGAGTGGAGCAATTTGAACCCTGAAATTTGATGAATCTGTCATTTTAGTCCCTTGACTCAGCCTAATTCTCATGTCATCTATCTTTAATAGAGCAGCTGCTGCCGCTGCCCTCTCCTCCACCCGATCTCTACCTTCCACAACCTTTCTGGCTTCTGCTTCACTTTCTTCTTCTCCTATCTCTAACACTGAAGCAGCATCCTCCACAACCGAAGTAGCGCTGTCAAAGACTACTTCGGTTGTGGAGGATGCTGCTTCAGTGCCAGAGATAGGAGAAGAGGAAAGTGAAGCAGAAGCCATAAAGGTTGTGGAAGGCAGAGATCCGGCGGAAGAGGGGGCGGTGGCGACAGTTGCTCTATTAAAGATGGATGACGTGAGAATTAGGCTAAGTCAAGGGACTAAAATGATCGATTCATCAAAGTTCAGGGTTTGAATTGATCCACTTTATAGTTCAGGGGGTAAACTGTCCGAGTCACCATAGTTCAGGGTTCGAATTGCCCCACTCATCAAAGTTTAGGGTTCGAATTGATCCATTTTATAGTTCAGGGGGCAAACTGTCCGAGTCACCATAGTTCAGGGGAGCAATAGGTATTTAGGCCTTGTTTATATTTATTCAAAACTAGTTGTGAATGTTTCCAATTCATTCCAAAAAAGTTATGAATGTTTCAATTTCATTCCAAACAAGTTGTGAATGTTTACATTTGATTCCAAACTAGTTGTGAATGTTTCTATTTCATTCCAAACTAGTTGTGAATGTTTCCATTTCATTCCAAACAAGTTGTGAATGAATCATTCCAAACAAGTTCCATTTCATTCCAAACAAGTTGTGAATGTTTCCATTTCATTCCAAACTAGTTGTGAATGTTTCCATTTCATTCCAAACTAGTTGTGAATGTTTCCATTTCATTCCAAACTAGTTGTGAATGTTTCCATTTCATTCCAAACAAGTTGTGAATGTTTCCATTTCATTCCAAACAAGTTGTGAATGTTTCCATTTCATTCCAAACAAGTTGTGAATGTTTCCATTTCATTCCAAACAAGTTGTGAATGTTTCCATTTCATTCCAAACTAGTTGTGAATGTTTCCATTTCATTCCAAACTAGTTGTGAATGTTTCCATTTCATTCCAAACAAGTTGTGAATGTTTCCATTTCATTCCAAACAAGTTGTGAATGTTTCCATTTCATTCCAAACAAGTTGTGAATGTTTCCATTTCATTCCAAACAAGTTGTGAATGTTTCCATTTCATTCCAAACAAGTTGTGAATGTTTCCATTTCATTCCAAACAAGTTGTGAATGTTTCCATTTCATTCCAAACAAGTTGTGAATGTTTCCATTTCATTCCAAACTAGTTGTGAATGTTTCCATTTCATTCCAAACAAGTTGTGAATGTTTCCATTTTCCAAACAAGTTGTGAATGTTTCCATTTCATTCCAAACAAGTTGTGAATGTTTCCATTTCATTCCAAACTAGTTGTGAATGTTTCCATTTCATTCCAAACTAGTTGTGAATGTTTCCATTTCATTCCAAACTAGTTGTGAATGTTTCCATTTCATTCCAAACAAGTTGTGAATGTTTCCATTTCATTCCAAACAAGTTGTGAATGTTTCCATTTCATTCCAAACTAGTTGTGAATGTTTCCATTTCATTCCAAACTAGTTGTGAATGTTTCCATTTCATTCCAAACAAGTTGTGAATGTTTCCATTTCATTCCAAACTAGTTGTGAATGTTTCCATTTCATTCCAAACTAGTTGTGAATGTTTCCATTTCATTCCAAACTAGTTGTGAATGTTTCCATTTCATTCCAAACTAGTTGTGAATGTTTCCATTTCATTCCAAACAAGTTGTGAATGTTTCCATTTCTTTCCAAACAAGTTGTGAATGTTTCCATTTCATTCCAAACAAGTTGTGAATGTTTCCATTTCATTCGAAACAAGTTGTGAATGTTTCCATTTCATTCCAAACAAGTTGTGAATGTTTCCATTTCATTCCAAACAAGTTGTGAATGTTTCCATTTCATTCCAAACTAGTTGTGAATGTTTCCATTTCATTCCAAACAAGTTGTGAATGTTCCATTTCATTCCAAACTAGTTGTGAATGTTTCCATTTCATTCCAAACTAGTTGTGAATGTTTCCATTTCATTCCAAACAAGTTGTGAATGTTTCCATTTCATTCCAAACTAGTTGTGAATGTTTCCATTTCATTCCAAACTAGTTGTGAATGTTTCCATTTCATTCCAAACTAGTTGTGAATGTTTCCATTTCATTCCAAACTAGTTGTGAATGTTTCCATTTCATTCCAAACAAGTTGTGAATGTTTCCATTTCATTCCAAACAAGTTGTGAATGTTTCCATTTCATTCCAAACAAGTTGTGAATGTTTCCATTTCATTCCAAACAAGTTGTGAATGTTTCTTTTTCATTCCAAACTAGTTGTGAATGTTTCCATTTCATTCCAAACAAGTTGTGAATGTTTCCATTTCATTCCAAACAAGTTGTGAATGTTTTAATTTCATTCCAAACAAGTTGTGATTGTTCATATTTCATTCCAAACAAGTTGTGAAAGTTTCCATTTCATTCCAAACTAGTTGTGAATGCTCCGATTTGATTCTAAACAAGTTGTGAATGTTTCAATTTCTTTCCAAACAAGTTGTGAACGTTTCCATTTCATTCCAAAAAATTTTTGACTGTTTCCAAAAAAGTGATGCTCTAGAGTTAAGATGAAAATTGTGCAAACATTCAGATTTTTTGTGCTAATTGTTTCAAACTTTGTTTTTGACCCTGGAGGTATCAAAATTATCATTTCATTTGGATATTGGTTCAGGTTTTTCACAAGATTAAAGCTCCATACACAAGCATTCCTTGCTATTGGTGCTTATGTGAAAGGTAAGTGCTTATGTGCTGATTATTTCATTGTTATTGATTCAATTCCCTTTTCTAATGTAGGTTTTGATTTCGAGGATGAATCCTTCTAAGGAGGGGGGACTGATATGATCAAATAAGGCACAACCAAGGATGGCAAGGATCCATTGAAGATAACTAGTGGACCATTGACAAGGAAGAAGGCTAAGGAGCTCACTAGTGCACTTCAAGCTTGGATGTTGACAGATTGGCGACTTGTTCTGGTGGAAAAATTCCAAAATATCTTGAAATAAATCCAGACTAGAATTGAGTGATTTTTGATTCATTAGAAAGCTAACATCTGGAGCTACAAATCATATGAAGACCATGAAACCCAGTTTGCACGTTAAGGAGGTCCAATTTAGCTTCAAAGTCGCGATTTGTGAGTTATCGCTGGTTCAGAAGTAGTTGCAGTATTTTGGGCATATCTTTGGATTTAGATGTCCGTTTTGTGTGGTTCAGGTGTCATTTCAAAGCTAAGAAAGAGATCTACAACTTTCATGCTTTGCATTTTGAGAAATCATGGCTGCATCAAGTTCGAATTTCAGCTTGAAGTTGAAGACACAAGCAGGAACCACCTGAGAAGACTATTTTGGGGTTTTTATGGCCAATCTTGTTTTGTAACGTATTTTATTTTATTTTCCTGTTTATTTACATTATTTAGGATGTTATTTAGGCCATGGAAGTGATTTTGAATTTAAGGTCACTTAGGATAAATGGAATTCGCTGCACACCTTAAACATGTGTTAAAAGTGTGTAGGAATCCTAGTTTGACTAGGTTTTCTTGAGTCCTTTGTAACTAGGTTTCCTAGGTGACTTGGGCTGCGAATTTTGCCCAGATTTTTACCCTAGTTTAGGCCTATATAAAGGCACATATTCTGGATGTAAACACACAGATTAATGCCGAAATAATATTGCTCTTTGGAGAGGTTTTCTCTTTGGTTCTTTGTGGACTGCCTTGGTGCACAAGTGTGCTTGTGTTCTTGGAGTTCTATACTTCTCGTTTCTAGTCACAGGTTGATTAGGGGTGGGGGTCTTAAAATCCAGTCTCTTTGATGTCTTGTGGAGCTTGAAAAACATCTTGGGCGCGTTTCATGGTCTTTATACCATCGGGGTTCGCATCACACCTTGGGTTTGTCTTGTTGAGGCCGAGACATGCCTCCCTTGGTAGCCTCCACTCTTGGCTTTGGTGCCTCCTTGCTCCATGTTCCCCTCCATGTGGAACTTCCTCCTTGAGCCATCTTGGATGCCTTAGACCTCTTGATGATTCTTTCGGCCTTAGTGGCATGGTGAAGCAAATCCTCCATGTTGACATATGGCACCATCTCCACTTTGTTGGCAATCTCATGGTTAAGGCCATTGATGAATCTAGCAATGGTGAATGCCTCCTCATCTTCAATGATATTGGCTCAGCTTAGTGTCTTCTCCAAGTCCTTATGATAGTCCTCCACACTCATTTGGCCTTGCACAAACCTTTGAAGTTTGAGGTGTTGATCTCTATAGTAGTAACTTGGAACAAATCTCTTTCTCATCATGGCTTTAAGAGCTCTCCATGTATTGATGGGTTCCTCCTCATTCCTCCTCCTAGAAGTGACAACCTGGTTCCACCATACAAGAGCATAATCAGTGAATTCCAAAATAGTTGTGATTGTTTCCATTTCATGCCAAACTAGTTGTGAATGTTTCCTTTTCCTTCTGAAACTAGTTGTGAATGTTTCCATTTCATTCTAAACAGGTTGTGATGTTTCAATTTCTTTCAAAACAAGTTTTGAATATTCCCATTTCTTGGTCTACTCGGTAATCAAGAAACCAAAGATTGGGCTATATGAGAGTGACACATTCCATGTCTCGTGCTTAGTCTTGATATCTTGGACAAA
>SMDT01002362.1:0-40354 GCA_005392925.1 Aquilaria sinensis
TTAAGGAAAAAATATTTGGTAGAAGGCCGCCGTAAAAATAATTCCAGCTAACTTGGAATTACTGAGAATATTATTATTATATTATATATTAAACCCTGACTTACCTTGCATAAACAAAGTCAAAAAGTAACATAGTAAATGGGGCCTGCAAAAGCTCGACTTGCAGATTATGAGGTCATAGCCGTCTTTCTATCCTTCCTTTCCACCGACTCTTTTTGTCTTTTTCTTTACTGTGCAGCCTCTGCATTATTTGATTTAAGTTCGGAAACTCTTCGTCTTGTCCATTGGTTTCGGGTAATTTTCACAGAACCAATTCGTTTTAATTTAAATTAATTGATTATAAAATAATTTATTTTTATTTTTATATTTTTTACTTAAAATTAATTTTAATTAAAAGTTTAATATTTATAATAATATTTTTAATATAATTTTTATAATTCATAAAAAATATAATTTTTATACTTTATAAATTTTTTATTTAAATTTAATCTTAAAATTTACTTTCAAATGAATTATTATATCTCTATAACATTTTTTTAAAATAAAATTTATTTCAGATAAAAAAATATAAAAATAAAATAAACCAATTAACTTAAATTAAATCCAATTGGATTAATTTTGGCCGAAACAAACTCATCTGCAGGTGCTTCCAGCCCCTGGTGACACAAAGCGGGGAGTGACCAGCTCTGAAGTTTTCTCTGTCTACTTCCGCTGATTTGCTAATGTCAGCTGTGCCGTACCCAGAATTGAAATTGTTTGGCTTGTTCAAATCACACGATCATTTAGTGCCACACTTGCCCATGCCGTAGTTGAGTACACAGAATGATACCTACATTTCACGACTGACTAGATCTTCTGCACAATGTTTACCTTTTGAGCTGGAAAATGAAACCCAAACCTATCAAGGTTAAAGCGTACCCAGAATTCTTCAGTAACAGAATAAAGGCAATCCTCCTTCAACTTTGGTTGAGATTTGTCTTTACAAGGTACAGCCTATACAGCTTTACAAATAATTCAAACTATTACGAAGCAATTGGATAACGGCAGAGGGAAAAGAACAAAATAAACAAACATTTCCACCCCACAGCACACATGTAATATTCCTATTTTAGAGCAACTCCCCAGCCCTACACGCCTGCCTTCATAGAATGGAACACGAGCAGACAACTTTTTTAGGCGAATCATCAATCTTCTTCTCTGTAGAAGGGAAACAAACAGCGCATGTTAGCAATACTCAGAAAAAACAGCTAACCAATCCAATAGCCTTACTGATGTCACCTGGCATAAAGGAAAACAGAAAAAAAAAAGAATGGGAAGGTAAAAGAGAAAAAAAAGCAGCAGATAATACCACTTAACAGGCAATCTGAGGCTTGACAACCATATGGAGGGATTATAAGTGTTAAACAGTCTCGTACTTTATGGGCCTTTATTTTAAATGAAGGTCCCAGCAGCATGGATTTGTTGAACTTGTTTCAATGGAACAAGTTCATAATGCAAAACGGTCATGCATACTTCATGACTAGCAGGACAGCATTGAAGGTTTACATGACACGGTCAATATGTACAGTGACAGTGTCCAGCCATATATAAGAGTGGCATCAGTACGTCTATCTTGAAGCTGGACCACTGTCCAAGTTATTAACATGAAGATTTCAGCCACCGGAACCCTAAGAGCATTTCACTTTGTAACTACAAGATGATATTTAGTTTCCACATGTTCCATGTAAGGCTTCCAGCTAACGAATTATGGATAACAAAAACACTAGTACATGCAACCAAAGCATATAATAGAAAGGACAATGTGTAGAAGGGCATGGCGTTATGATAAAGTGTATCGGATGGAACAAAATGGCATCCATTCTATTTTCAATTACCCTAGGCATGACCTCTGTCCTTGTCGACTAGCTAGATGTTGCTGAGATGGTTTTCATTGACCAAAGGCTCGAACTCTTGACCATATCATTACAATAGCAAATCTGGGATTTAGGATCTTGCTCTCGTAGAGCTTGTTAAAGCATCCAACCTAAAACCAATTGACAATAGGTGGAGAGGCTCAATCATTATATAAAGCATTGACTTAACCCCTTTTCTTAGCCATGTGGGATTTTCCCACTTAACACACCCCCTCACGTGTAGGCCACTTCGGCTCTATCACGTGGGTTATTTTCGACAATGACTGGGTCAATTTTGAACCTGCTCTGATACCATGTTAAAGCATCCAACCTAAAACCAATTGGCAATAGGTGGAGAGGCCCAATCATTATATAAAGCATTGACTTAACCCCTTTTCTTAGCCATGTGGGATTTTCCCACTTAACAGAGCTCACTAATGAACTCGCCTCCAATCAAAGCAAAATGGAGATTCATGTAGCTGACCCCAATCAACTGTAATTAAGGCTTAAATGATAAATTGGCTCAGTAAACTGGGGATTTACACTTATATTAACACCAATTTCATTAGAAATATTTGAATACACTGGGAGGAATATAAACCTTATGAATAATAAAACTCAAACTTGACTTGGATTTTTTAGGCCTGAAAGGAAGAATGAGTTGTAAAGATAAAAGATCAAAGACATCATTGCAATAAGGAAAATAGACTGGTCAAAAGTCATGTAGTAGTGGTTACTTTCACTCTCTTCCACAAATGAACAATGAGTAGGTGTTGCAAGAATCGAGTATGCAAATCACCAGAATAATATGAAACCTCCAGCAAAACAGAATTTTACAGCTATATTTGGGCTTTGTTATGGTAAGAGTACCCTTGAGTCAACTCCTTGTCTGCTATAAGAAAGTTCCAAACCCAGCTGGATGTTTATTATGAGTCTATGACACCAATGCTCAATTTCAATGCCTTGTCTCAGCAGAGATGCATCATCAGACATGTCCATTCCACAGCTAACTAAACAGCAGATCAGTTGGGTTCTAAGTTTTTCACTTCTATCGGTGGTTACCTTTCATGACACTGCTCCAGTTGGTCCAATGTTGACCAGAGAAGAATGATGGTCTTTATTGGCCCCGTGCATTGCTCTTTACTGGGTTTTAGCCGCCCCCACCAATAACAGACGAAAGCAAAAGATGAGCACGAAAAGGGTGGCAAATGTTTGATGATTCATTTGTTTCGACAACTTTCTAAGGCTCAGTTCAACACAATGAAGAATGAAAATTAAAACAAAAAACTGACACCAAAACAGATAGAAGGGAAGGTACCTGTTTTAGTTTTTGTGGGCGCTGGCTGTACAACAACATGCATTATGACAACTCCTCCAGCAACCTCGCCATATGGCACTTTACACTGACCAACAGTCTTGTTATTCTCCAAAATTTTACCAGAGCATATGAGCTTGATTTCAGTCACAGCCTTTGGAGTTATAGTCTTACCTAAGAAGGAGCATAAATAGCATTTAAGAAAATCCATGTAAATGTACCTGAATATGTGCTCTTAGGCTTTGCATTTTGGCCAGAAACTTAAATAAGTTCTGATTGCCAAGCTATTATGTTACAAGCCATTGAAATCAATTTTTTTTTAAGTCTCCTAAGCCTAAATCATGAGACCCTAGAGCTTTGATCAGTAAAACAAGAAGTCATTGGTGAGACAGGACAACAATGCATCTTTTACGCAATACTCTCAACACGTAAAAGCACAATAAGATGTGTATTTCCAGTACGTAATAGTGCAGTTGCATGATGTAGTATTCATGAGCTTTTCTGACAATATGAATAGTGATCTCCTCCTTTATAGACTACTTATGGGTGCAAAGTCAATCATTTGAGTGCCAGAACCTTAGGATCCATTTAGTTGTCGAAAACTTTCTCATTTTTTTCTCCAATTTTTTGGTAAACGTCTAGTGTTCTACAAAATTAGGAGAATCATTAAAGATGTTTCCCATTTTAACCAAGGTGTTCTCCAAATCTTAGAAAATAAGGTTTTCGCACCTTAAAAGTGGTTATCCTTGTTGAAAGAAGCTTGGAGAAGAAAAATAAAACAAATTCACTTAAGTTATCCTATAATTCATTTTGAAGCTCTTCAATAGCTCACCAACCAAAGATATCAAAGCAATTTCCAAGTTTAGGATGTAAGAACAAAATTGAAAGCCCCTTCAAAACATGGACAAGATTCTGTGTTCTACGGAGAAATTTTCCCTCTTATTTTATAAAAACTTTCTTCAGCTAAAGTCAGCCTATGCATCCAAACTCGGAAGACCTCAGCTGCCCCACATATGTAGTGCAAACTTAGATATAAAATCCCTCAGCCTCACCCACCTCAAACAAGAAAGAACCAGGAAAAAAAGGGGTATTCTATAAATATCAGAATAAACCAACAAACGAGGATATAAACCTTTGGGCCAATCAGAAACTATCCTCTGCTTTAGCATATCTACCGTTGAGGCCGGCGCGTATCGGAACGGACCGATATCGGTACCGTCGTATAGCCTGAACTTTATGTCAACCAATTCCTCCTCTGGCATTTCTTCGGATTAATCCTTCTCAAGAACTAGCCGTTTCCAAGTCCAATTAATTCTTGTACGACTCGATCACCGACCAACCCAAAAGAATAAAAAAGCTTAACCCTGGATAATTATTCAAAATAATAAAAAGGATGTAATTATGAAATTAAGGAAACGGAGACATTTTGAAGCTTGATTGCTCAGAAAGAGAAGGAAAGTATCAGGAAATTTGAAGATAAAAACCTGAACTTCTGGTAGTAGTTGATGAATCAATCAAACTTCTTATGGCTGTTTCTGAAAGATTGGTGTTCGTTGGTAAGCTGAAAGGCAGACCAAATAAGACTTGCCCACTCCTCTCCCTCCAAAACGACGTAGTTTAGTCAACTCGTTCTGAAAGTAGTAGAAAGGTCGTTTTCTTCTCCACAGGGCGACTCAGCGACCCTTCTGCTCCCCTAAAACGGCGCAGTTTTCCCTTGGTTCCTGGTCCCTCCTCCCTTGTCTTCACTCGTTCCACTGGGAGATATTCAGAAAATCGAAACTGAAAGATGAAGCGGAAATTCAAAGGAGAAGGAGGAGAAGAAGGGAACCAGGGAGGAAGTAAAATGGAGATTGTTTGGCAAACGCCGGCAAATCCTCCGCAGAAGCTTGATTACATCTTTCATAACGGTAATCGACATTTCATTTCAGAGACGCGAAAGTAAGTGAAAACAGAAGGTTTCAACTGTTTTGCTGGAATTTCTTTCTTTTCTTTTTTTTTTTTTTCTTGTTCAGGAAAACGCCATGTTCGGCCTTACTACTTTGAGTTCGTCTCCCATGTTAGTTTCTCACTTTCTGTGTTCCATCTTCCGTTTGTTTATTCATTTTGAATGCCATTGAGTTCTGTTTCTTTCTTTTTCTTTGTTGTTTTGATTAACCTAGTTGTTTGCAGGTTAATAAACGATGGGAGGGGAAGACAATCGTAGATTTGTTTGCCCAGGAGTTCAGAGGCCGGCCTCATGAATACTATGTAACTATTTGGTTGTAGCATTTTCTTGTTGCGAGTAATCTATCCTGTTGATGCTTGGTCCAAGTTTTGTGGTCGTTTTGATACATGGTTACGCCATTTAGACTTTTGATTTGTACAGGGTTTCAGTACTACATTAGTTTGCATATTTTCTATGAATTTTTTTTCTCTATTCATAATTGTGCATGTCAATGAATGTTGTAGGTTAGCGCCGTCAAATGTGGACGGATACAAGTTGATGGACAGAATGTGCAAGTTTCATGCATAGTCAAACGATGCCAGAAGATTAGCCACTTTTTACACAGGTTAACAATGTTTATATGAATTTTTGGATTTGGTTTGCAGTTAGTAAATTAATCAATGCAAAAGGACTGGTGCTTGAATTCCATTTTTTTTTTCTTCAAACAAAGGTTCTGGCATTTGACCGAGTTATTGTAGGATTTCTGTTTACAGTTGGAGTGTTAATAGTTAGGACCATTGGATTGTCTACCTTAAATTCTTGAGCCTCTTTCTAGCATGTGTAAAAGAATGGACGCATAGATAAGCACTTAAGCAGAGAGTAGCATGTGTTTTTTATGTTTCATTTTGTTATATTACTGGCCATGCTTTCTGGTTCAATTTCAATGAAACTTGGTGTGTTGCATTTTTCTAGGCATGAACCTCCGGTGATGGCTCAAGATGTTTCAATTCTTCAAAACGAACCAGATGTAATAACTGTTTGTAAACCAGCATCTGTTCCTGTAAGTTTTGAGTTGCTGGTAGTTTTTCTTTAATTTGTTTGTTCTGTATTATGTAATATGCTGCACATAAATATTTTTCCCTCTAGAATGCATAATATTTCTTAAGTAGGTGCTGTTTTTTTTTTTGAGTGTGTGCACACACACCAATTCTTGTTTCATTTACTTGTGATATGGTAGGTATGGATTGTCTTGTGATAGGTTTTAAAAGAATGTGTTTAAGTTGGTCAATATTACTTGATTAAGATGTGTTTGAGGAAGCAATTTCTAGTTTTAGCACTATTGGGAGCAATACATAGGGCTTTCCCCATCACTGTAGATTTTCATCAGGGAGTCACTCTAAGTCTTTACCTTTCCACTGATTTGTTAGTGAATTAGCTGCTTGTGTTAAGTGGGAAAATTCCACATTGTTAAGTGAAGAGGTTAGTGAAGGCTTTATATTGCGTGAGACCTCTCCACCCATTGCCAATTGATTTTGGGTTGGATGCTTTAACAGTTTATTGCCATAAAGAGTAGGATTCTCTTGATCAAGATCATGGAGAAGGCTGGCTTGATTGGAGTTTTCCATCTAATATTTGGACCCTATAAGTAGTTTGGACATCTTATGAAAAAAAGGAAACAAAGCAAAAGTGCCCAAATTAGATGAGCACTGAAATTCAAAGGATGTCGAAGCCTCCATGCTTTGTGAGGAATAGGCATGTTAACTTTTAGTTTACTATACAAAGAGGAACCAAAGATCTGACATTAAGAAAATAAGAAAAGAAATTAGTTTGAATGCCAGCTGCTGTTATTAAGAAGTTGTGCTCATCTTTTCAAATAAAAAATGTAATTCTTAGTTCCGCTTGACTGATTCCTAACTCAGCAATCTTGACGGGAGGTCGATAATATGAAAATAGAAGCCAGTTGTTGCTGCTTTTACGTGATCTCAGTTTATTGCCTCTCACGTCTATGCAAAGTTGATTTCCTTCATTCTTAATGTTTGTTAGGTGCATCCTTGTGGTCAATACCGTAAAAACACAGTGGTTGGCATTCTTCACGCAGAACATGGTTTGGAACCACTATTACGTATCCAAATGTTGCAGCTTATTCCCTTCACCACGGAGTATATGTTTTTCCACTTTTTTGTTAATAAAATTGTGCAGTCAGGATTTCATGTTTAGCTTAACATAGTTGCATTAGCTGTTCATCGACTGGACCGGCTTGTCTCTGGATTACTTATCCTGGCCAGGAATCCTGCTAAAGCTGATTTTTTTAGACAACAGGTATGCCTTCACTCCCCCATCCTGAATTTCTCTCCATTAGACGACTAGGAACAGAGAAACTGAATACCTTGTATTTCCTTTGCCATCTTCCAAGAATGTTAAAGCTGTTCTTGATTCTGTTTTGGCATGGTTGAGATTGTTATGTGTTGGATATGTTTATGATGTTTATATGACTAGTTATATTGTCAATGCCTCCTTAGTGATAATTCCCGTAGTCTATCTTGTGCATGTCTATCACTTCTTTTTCCATATGTATATTGAAAAAAAATTTGTTTTCTTCTGGTGACAGACTTCATTTGGTAGTGCATTTTGGGACTGCGTTTTGACCACTTACCTGATTAGGTCGGCATTTCTGTAATTTCTGTTTGGAAGAAGAAATGAAAATTTGAGTTCTTTCAGTACTGTACGAAAGCAGCTTTTCCATGTAGTGAAAAAAGTTCAACTGCGCTTGCACCAAATACAATTCCACGGATTTTCCAAACAAAGCCTTTAAGAGCTAATTTATTAACTTGATTTACAAATTTATTTTATTGGTCATGATAACTTGGTACTTTCGTTGATTGCAACACCTGAAACTATACCTTTTGCTTTCCCAGATACATGAATTTTAGAACTCTTTTAGTAATTCTTTAATCGTATATCTACCTGCTTTATATTTGTTTAACATAAAAGGACAAATGATCTTGGTACATTAGTTGTTCTCTCTAAGATTGGATCTCTCTTTATAGTCTTATGTTTCAATGAAAACTAATGAGCTTGTTGGAGTGTATCTTTGTGTAAGAAGTGACTCAATCTCAAATATAATTTGTAGATTGAGGCTGGACTGGTGCAGAAACAATATATAGCTAAGGTCGTTGGTGTATTTCCTGAGGGCGAGGTATAATTCTTGCATGAGCTTGATGATTTACACACATTGTTTTCAAGTTCTACTTTAGTGTGAGATTCTCTAACCTATTTTAACTGAGGGTTTAAGGAAGTGATGAGAATAAACAAAGATGCTTACCATGAAGTCAAGTTTATGATATTTTGTTAGAGTAGGGGAGACTGGAATCAGACAGATGCAGTTCTTCAGTTATTGATCAATTTATTTACCCAGTGTATTTATAGATAGCTTTTCATGCAAGAATTGGAAATTTCCCCTGGTTTTGCTAGAAATGGAGGTTTCATAGGCTTATACTTCACTATTACCACATCGATTTGCTGAAAATAATAGCATCATTATCTATTAATATTCAACTGTTGAGATTGAAGGAAGGATCAATGCAAATGCAATTTTTATTTTTGTAGGAATCTACAATCTAGTTATGTTGATGGCTGCCTCTTTCTGTTGTTAATGTTTCATTCTTGTACATTCCATATGCTCAAACTGCTGGATCTCAATTTTTGCACTGCTGGCATTTCTTGTATTTTCTATTCGAGGATTTCACTGATGCTCAAGTTCATGAGTTTTACGATCTTCTGCATGTTTATGCCCTGTTAAAGTATCAAACTCATTTCCAACAGGCAATGTGTGGAGAGGCCTTGCCACAGTATAAAGCCCTCATTGACCCTGTGGCCTAACCATGTGGGATTTTACCACTTAATGCATCGAAATTATCTTCGATTTTGGTGCGGTCTTGATTGTGTCTGCTGCATTGGTTATTGGTCAAGGAATCTCACATTTTCTTACAGGCAATCGCTCTTTTACCCATTGCTGTTATCACCACCAAAATGAATATTGAAGTTATTGCCCCAAAGTAAACAAACTAGCGTGCTTGCTAACTGACATATACCATTTGAAGGAAACATGTGTCTTGGTGCATTTAGTCATAAGTTTATGGTCCACTGTTTGCACCATGACCCATGACTTTTCCCCATCTGATATCTGCTAAGGATTTTCTTTCAGCAAGTTGTTGATGCCAATGTAGACTATAATGCTAGAGAAGGAAGGAGCACGGCTGAGGTTTGTTATTATTTATGTCAAAATGATTATGCTTCCTTGATTGAAGGTCTCAATTCTGTTTTGTGATGACACTGGTAAAAAAATTTAACTGACCTATAAAAATTTGAAGTGTTGTTTATACCTGAAACTACCCCTACTTTTTAGTAATATTGAAGTGTCATCTGTTGCTCCTAACGTTTGAATCAAGTATAAAACAATGCAAGTGGCTTTATTAAACTCATGGGAATATCCTCTTTATGCAGGCTGTGAAGTTTGATGGTGATGCTCCTTTGAGGGGGAAGGCTGCTTGTACAAAGTTTACAAGGATTACCACTGACAGATCTCACAGCATTGTTTTGTGTGAACCAATTACTGGACGAACTCATCAAGTAGGGAAATACACATTGCTGATTAATCTGTTTTACTTCCACTCTGGAAGATGTTCATGTTGATCTTGTTGCAAATGTGAAAATATATTGCTCAAATTTATGAGCATCTTCATCATGTTTACATTTCACTATTAATAACTTTTGGGCCTTTTGATTACACTTTCCTATCATGTCTTCGATTTCCTTTTCTCAAGTAGAAGGAATTTCTGATGCTTTATAATCTTATCAGACTATGAATTCAAAATTATTTGTTCTATTAACATCAAGGTATGGGCATATTGGTCTTATGTTAACTTTTAATCTTTCTTGGAAAGATGTCTGTTTTTCAAACAAGGTGTTACTCATTTACTCTTGCTAGATCTGAGCTGATGATTTCAATTAATGGGTCGGATTGACTTAGCTTTTTTAATTTCACTTATTTGTTATCTAATTTTGAAATTTTGTGATTCTTTGGCAGATACGTGTACATCTGCAGTATATTGGCCACCCAATAGCCAATGATATGCTTTACCTCCGCAAAGATATTGTTGATCGTTCGATGGAAGGGACAACTGCTGACAGAGCTGCAGCCGTTTCTTGTGGCTCTTTGAGAAGCAATTTGAATGAAAACCAAAGCAATGAATATGTTTACAGTGCTGAAGATTTCAGAATTGACCACATGTGTTCTCACTGTCCAAATTTAGCTCCAAAAGGGTAAGATTCATCTTTGTTCATGACAACTGTTATTGTCCTAGTCAATACCCCACACCATGGTTATTAAAATCCCGACTTATGTCTTAGAAACTTACGTTTCTATGACTCTAGAAACAAAAACGTTTTAAGTCTTAGTAGCAACTTATATGTAGGTAGAAACGGGTAGAATCCCGACTTTAGTCTAGAAATTTAGAAATTTTACGACTTTATGTTTCTATGTTATTATATCAAATTTTCTGAAATTGGGCTAAAAAATGAAAGCAAGCAAAAACTATATTAATTTATTACCCAATTCAATATTTATACAATCAAACTAGACTAATGTAGATTAAAGTAAAAAAATAAATAAAGATAACCGAAAAAAACAAAAATCATCTATTTTTTTCCCCCCAGGCTCCTAGTGTCGCTTGATTACTCTTCTTCACTATGATTTTAATAATCCTGGTTGTCAAGTTTATGTAAATGTGGTTGTAGGCAAAGAAAATGCCAATGATGATACAAATATTTGCATAAATGAGTTTAACCTATTAAATGATAAAACTAAAAAAGAAGAAGAAGAAGATATGAATTTAGAAGATAATAATATTGATACTATCATTGATCATAATATTTCTTGTGTTCCATTAGATAATTGAGATATTTTCAACTTTTCATTTATGAATTGTGAATTTGAAAACTTTTTTTTTTGTATTATATGTTTATGCCATGGCATTTTTATGGTATTAAAATATTAGTAAGTGAAAAAATTATATAATATGAACTTCCTGAAATAATTTAGATGACTATATTTTTTTATCTTTTTCTAAAAGTTTTTTGATAGAATCTTACGACTTTACAATTTTTTATGACTTTACGACTGTAGAAAAACCAAAATGACTATAGGTAGAAACATGACTTTAACAACCTTGCCCCACACAGCTCTTTCTTCTATGACTTTATGTAATGTTCAGAAACCCTTTCCTTTTTGTATCCATGGAAGTTTCTATCCTGTAAATTATAAATTATTTCAGGCCAAAATAAGCTTGTTCTGTGCACTTGATGTTTTCCTTAAGTATGTGAGTCTAACAAATGTTTGTGAAATTGGGTTAATTGTTAGCACAGATGGGATGTAGGACGTGGTTATCTCTTTCTATTTGTTCAATAAGGAGAAGGTAGCAGTGTTTCAAATGCGACCTTTGACATGATTAGGAAGTTTGTGGCCCTTTTATGATGGAGAGTCATGGTTATGAGTTGGAGAAATAGTTTTTCTTTTGGAGAAGAAAAGAAGCTGCAGATCGTATAAAACATTTCTCTATTTGAGTAGGTGGGGGTGTTTAGTCATGAAGGCACCTTTTCATACTCAGAAGTTAGCAGCAGTATTAATGCATCTAAGGAGCAGCCCCTTTTTTGTTTTTAGTTTTCTACTGTAACAGTCCTCAGTGTTGATGCAACTCCAGTTTTTGTAACAGGTTGCTGCCTAGCAATTGCAGTGTTTGCTTAACAGTTTTGTTATGGTTTTTTTTACTGCAGATATGAAGGACATGAAGAGGGATTGTGGCTGCATTGCATTCGTTACTCTGGGCCTGGTTGGGTCTATGAATGTCCTTATCCAGATTGGGCTTCACTAGGTTAGTTCTGTATGTTTTTTTATTAGTATAATTACAAAAACTTTTACTCTTGTGATTCCTATATTCTGGGAATTGTAGTTTGTTTGACCTAAGGATGTGTTTGATTCAAGAATTTTCATAATTCCGGTGAAGTAAAATATTTTGGAAGATTTATGAAATGCTGCATTCCTTAATCTAAAAAATTCCATGCTACTATGTTAGGTTCACTCCCAAGCACAAAAGGATGATGAGCAGAGAACATAAGGACATTTTTGCCAACAGTTTTACTAAATGTTTTAGAAAATGATGGGATTTTGATTCCCCATTCTTCTGATTAGGATTATGGTTCTCTAGAAACTGTGGATGATGAATTTCTTTTCAAAAGTGAAATTACTGAAAGATCATATTCTTAATTTAACCAAACATTAATATATGAAATTTTGTCATTCAAACTTGTTGGTAAGTTAAGATCTCCCAATCACTCATACCCAGTAAGAAATTGATTTTTTGCCACATTAAAACTGTTTTCAAGGAAGAAAGATCTTATCGAAACTTCCAAGGGTTACAACTGTGTTGTTTTAGTATTAATAGATACTCATCGTTGGTTGTTTTTTGGGGGAAAATTTTTTTTTGGAGCTCCCGCCACTTTGCAACTTCCATTGTTGGTATTTTGATTCATCCCAGCAAAACTAGTGGGAGAATGAAACTCTGTCGATTTCTTACTTGTCCCAACAGCAATTGATTACTGATTCTCAGAAAGCACATTTCTTTCTTTCTTTCTTTTATTTTTTTTTCCTATTATCTACTATTTTAAAAGAAAGAGTACTTATTTTCAAGAGTAAACTGGTTAAACAAATATCTGTCCTATAAAGAAAAGTTTTTTTGTCTTGATATAAAATTTATACTATGAGTTTTCAATATTTTATTTGGTACACCATGCAACTAGGCCTATATTCAATGAGAAGTATGAAAATGAAGAAGGCATAAATGCTTATTTCAATATCTGTTGTTATACATATATCTTTCTATAGTTCTTGCAGAGTCGCAGACTATCCGACAACATATTATTAATTTCTTTGATGTTTTAATGATCCCTGACGAGTACATCTAAATATGCTCAGTTGGCACTTCAACTTTAATACCAATCAAAAGTGAAATATTACTATCTGTTCTGAAACTGAGGGGAACATTTTTTAAATTTCCTTCATGTTATAAATTTATACCTATAACTAGTCAAACATAGGCCCTTTTTGGGAGGAGCTTTTTGGATTAGCATTAGTTTTGGATAATCTTTTAACCGCGGAGATTGACCACTGAAGCCACAAACTAAAAACTACAATTAGGTAGCTTTTTCTAAAGTCCTGATACTCATCGCTAATACTAATGCTACATGAGGCCATAAGTTAATATTCTCTAGTAATTCTCTAGTAATCTTGGTTTAGTTTGGTTCAGTTTGATTATGAAAAAAATGAATCTCTTGTTGTTAGAAATAAAACCAAAACCCAATAAACAAAAGCTTTCGTTTTCAGTTTCATTCTTTTTTCAGTCTTAGTTCGGGTTGGATACACTTGTATATGCTCATATGATCAAGAGTGAAGAAAGGTAATGGTTTGACACTAGCCTCCTAGGATACCCATGTTCTGTTTCTAATGTGAATCGACCAAATTATCACTCTATAAGCAATTCAAACATAAAGGTTCAGTTCAGTTTGATTTATGGTTTTGGTTAACGCATAATCGTGAGGCCCATTTGCATGGACATATGTTTGGGCTACACATAGCTGTTCAATTATGAATCTGCACTTAACCAAAGTTGGTGCAGATGTTGGTCCAAAACATATGCCTGCTCCATTAATTTATGGAACATACCACCATTTGAATTGTTGTGAAACTTGGTGATTTTCAAAAACGAAAAATGTTCTAAAAGCACTCGCCTGAATTGAATCCAAGCCCTTGAAAATTAAATCTATCCCCAAGATCACTGAGAAACTTCACAAGTTTCTCAAAGGTTTGATTTACACACTCATAGTGAGTGAGGTCCTTGAGCCTCAAAAGAAGGGGTACCCGTGCATTACACATCATGAGATTGGTCCCACTAGCATGTTCACTCTCCATGAGTCCAACGCTTCAATATGCCATGCAAGCCCGCTTTACATGGCTTGCAGTGAGAAACTTCACAATAAGTAGCGACATCAAATAGAAGATCTTGCTGATAATGGAAGACTCTACAAAGGATGATTTGTTCGAACAAACTCCAACAGAGAGGTACATATACTCTTCAACACTGTCTTTTTGAATAACCACAGTACCACACTAGAAAACATAAAAATCAATTTGATTCCTCCAAGTTTCTGTGGCTCGCAGTCAAGATGATGATATTGTTGTGAAAACATCAATTCAGACACTGCAACCTTTGAAAGTGACTCAAACTTCCAAGGATGATCTTTTCAGAGAAACACCTGCAAACAGGTACATTTACTCTTCAACCTTGAAAGGTGTACAAATAATTGTAATAACATGTGTGAAAACCCTACTAGATTATACTGCAGGTGAGTCACTTACAGGAAGAAATATATCAAAAGGACAACGAAGCCACCACCACTGAAGAAGATGCCGCCACATAAGGACAAAGAGGTTAGAAATCAAGTACAAACTAAAAGGTGAACATAATTGGATGAATGTCTATTTTCGCTCTAATATGTTTTTATGGATGTGTATATGTTACATCTGACATTTCATGTATCTGTTCATGTGGGTTTGTCTGCGCATTTGAGAACCGGTTTTTGCAAATTGTGGTATAGTATTTAAACCTATGTTGACTCCTATTTTGACTTTTTGTGCGGCCAGTTTGTGATGGCATATTTCTCCATCTCAACATTCTTATGCAGAATAAAAGCTGACTTTATTATGACATGTTTATATCTGCTTCTGCCATTTCATAACATTTGTATGGACAGATATCAAGTCATGTACAATGCATCTGCTTGTTTCAAATATGTGATTTGCTTTCTTGACATGTTGGCTAACACTCTGATAAGTATATCGTGACATGTGATAATTAATGCCCAACATCATCCAAAGAAATGTAATAACATGTTGTGTTTGAAGGCGTTTGCTGAAGTCTTGCATGACACTCAGTCTCTATACACATGCAAACACATATTCCATGATTGTGTGTAAATTCAATGATCTGTCGTAACATGTGTGACTTTGCATTTATGCTTTCAGATTTCCATGCAAATGCATGTGCTTGTATGTGCATATTTCATTGAGCATTATGTGGCCAATTGTTCCACATGACTTGCGTTACATTTATATATTAAATTTCAAAACCAAACACTTGAAAAAATTGAAGATGTGCAACAAAAAGGTGCAAGTGTAGACTTTGATATTGTTCACGGATATGAAAAAGCCACTTTGCTAGCAGCTTTTTTTGTAAACAAAGCAAAGCATAATGTGGCATTCGGACTTTTTTTGTGGTACTGTGAAAAAAATGTTTCAAACATAGTGTAAGCCACAAGATGTAAAACATGCAATGGACGTGTTGTCAACAAGCCCTAGACATGTTGCCTTTATTGAAGAACTTGGATTCACTGCCTTGTTCCACATAACTTGCACAAAGCTAAATGTATGCTTGGTGCAGTGGCTAATAGTCAGATTTAATCCAGATGACACAACATCGGCCATAACAAATAATGAAACCATCAAAGTCACTCCTTTTAATGTACATCAAGTTATGGGCTGCGAATGTGACCACTTACAGTTGAGCTGCATCCATATTCAAATGTGGAGGACAAAGAGCTTGATGACTGGAAAAGAAAATTCAATGGTGAAAGTCAGTGGACTGCTGACTACGCACATTCCAAGTCTTGTTGCAATGCAAGCTGAACCTAATCATCAATTCAAATTCAATTTCATGATCTTTGTAGTGACAAAACTACTTGACCCATCAAACAGATCATTTTCTAGTTGGCAACTGCACAAAGATTAAAAGACATGTCATGGTTCGCCATTCGGTTTGGGCAGGTTTCACACTGCAAAGTTTGAGCTGAGAACTTGCAAAGTACAAAGACAAGATAGACCAGAAATCAATTGGTGTGTGCTTGTACTTCTTGCAGGTGGATATTCTATTGCAAATGATTCTTTTTATATCAATCACAACATTTCTATAAACTACTATAGAGATATAAATTACAACTTGCATACAGATGCTATATCTGGACAGGGTTGTCTTTCGTGCAAACAGAGTCATTCCAAGAGAGTTTCCGTGGATGAAGGGGTGGAAAAAATGAGGTTGTCCAAAGGCACTTAAATAAAGAATTACAAACTGGAGGTTATGGTCTAGGACAAAATGCTACACATTACTCCCTACTGAGAACAATATGGCAGCACCAAATAAAGTACATATGCATGACCAGAGTTCAGAGGAGCAAAATAACAGTTTTGAGAAGGACAAGAAGAGCGCTGAAGAGCAACAAAAACCTTCTGAAATGGTAAGAAAATCAGCACAAATGCTACATGCGTATTCATGTCAATGCTTTATGTGTATATGTCTGAAAAGTAAGTGGTTTCATACTCTTTCTAGTTTGCAGATTACGGGAAATGAGTTGCCTACAACATCAGATTATTTATCTTTGTTACTATTCCTGCATCTACTTGTTGGCATTATTTATCTTTGTTATTATTCCGGCATCTACTTGTTGTCCTTCTTTTATGAAAAAAGGAAATGTAGATGGGCAAAAATTGCTACAGAAAAATGTCCTCATAATCTCAATATGTTGAAACCAGCGATATTATGTGTCTAAAAATGAATTATAATCTGTTAAATAAATGATGATTATATCCAGCTTATATTCTCTGAAGCTAATTTTTTAGTAGTATGTAAATGTTCATCTGTTTACTTAGAGATATCTACTGATTTTTCTCTACATGCAAATTTTTGTTTTTAGAAATCAAGTGAAACTTCATTAAGAATTGAATTGGCCAAGTTGAAAGTTTGTTTCAATGAAGCAGTGACTGCAATGAACAAGTTAGATAGCCAAATGTAAGAGTTTGCAGTCTCTTCTCAGCAGTAACATCAGAGCTGGCAAAACTAGTCCATCTGTCCTGAGCCTTGTGAGCACAAAGTTTTTGAGGCTGTGAACAAAATAACGCGAGCAATAGAAGATGCACAAGAACAACAGAAGCTCAAGGAAGGAGAAGGAACTGTTGATCAAACAGATGATGATGCCAGTCCTAATCTTCATGAGGTAGTAAGTACCCCGTCCTCGGCTCTGATGATGAAGTAATAAGGATGATACAAATGGGAAAATGGTGGAAGAAGATTGACCAACATTTCATCTCTTTCCTGATCTATCCCAAATCAGAGACAGATAGAACTGGCCGACAAGAAAAAGGTACACCTCAGTATGCTTGTGTTCCCCAAATTTGCCGAAATACAGAAAGGACCACCAGGAGGAGCTCACTCGAATTGAGGCAATGGTAGTGGATTATGCATGGAGGATTGAACTTCCTTCTACGTAAGTACAATGTACAATTTATTAACAGAACATTTACTTTTAAACTCTGACATTTTATATTGACTGTCATTGTCTGTGCACTCATCATTATTGCAAACTGGACATACACATATTACTTCTAATATTCTCGTGTCCGTTGTGAAGCGTTGGGTCAAATGTGTTCAACAGTCCACCTATTCAGAAATGACTTTCTGATCCTTCAACCTGCAAGTCTTGTGGAGAGCAGCATTCTGACTGCTTACCTGTTCATATTAAACCATCAAGAGTTGTTGAACGATGGTCCAAGGCAGTTCTTCTTTCCCCCATTTCTAACAATAAGACATTTTACCTTCATGGAAATTCTAGTGTTTTTGTATTTCAAATTTCAACTGTTCGATACATTACTTGAATATTGAATTAAAGGTAACCATGAAGAGGTGCACTGTGGGGACTTCGACTCCAAAAGCAAGGAAATGAATGAGGAAATAAAGGAGAGCACCGAAGGAACAACAAAAAAGTGGGTTGCGGATAGCAACTTACTGATTCATTAATGCCTAAATACACTATGGAATGTTTCTCGTTCTCATTCTTATGATAGATGAGATAGATGTTAAGATATGTGTCATCTGGCCTTTGAACAAATCTCTAAATCATGTACGAACGCTTCCTACCGTCCCATTATTTTATTTATCACTGGTGTTGATATTAATTTTGTAATGTATGTGACTTTTTGCACTTATGTCAGATTACAGATTTCAAATGATTAAGGGATAAGATATTAGTTAGTCCTACAACTTTTCATGTTTTGTTAACTCAGTCCTAAAATTTATCGACTTGTCAAAGTAGTCCTAAAACTATGAAACCATTAGCTGTGTTAGTCTTAATTTGGAATCTTGGATGTCTTGCTAGGTGGTTGATGGAAAAGTTGATGTGGCACATAATGGATGTTAAGTTTTGACTTGTTGACTTTTCAATTAGATGGGTAACTTTGGAGATTAAATTGCTCAAAATGAAACATTTCAGTGATTAAAATCTTATTTTCCCACTTTTTTGTCATCTTCTTTGCTGATCTCTTCCCTTCCCACAACACCTGGCCTTGAAAAGTAGCAAAATTTTTTCCTTACAATATAGCATAATTAAGAGACGGGAATGAAAAAAAGAAAAATTTATTTTGAAATCAAGGAATTGGAATTATATCATTCAGATTGATGTTTTTAAAGTTGTGGGTTGTGCTTTTCATGGAATTTGAGAGCAAAATCAACTCATTGCCAGATTTTATCAGCATCGGGATTCCAACATTGAGGAGGAAATCATTGTCCATTGAAGAATTGATGGAAGCAAATAAGGAATTTGGGTGCCTTGTAAACAAATAATTAAGCAAGTGAAGTGAAATGCTTAGGATTCGTTTGTTAATTTATTAGTTAGGAAGAATGCCAGGTGCATTTGGGTGAAAAATTGGTGGAAAAGTGAAGTGGCTTCTTGAAAATGATTGCATGAGTGGGTATCTAAGGTTGAAGGTAGAGCAGAAGGCCATAGGAGCAGAGCTTCATGGGATCTGAAAGCTGCTTGAGCGATGGAGTGGCGGTTGTAGCAAATGATGGCGACTGGAGCTCAACGCTAAAAAGAAGCACTGTCATAAGTTAGTTATCAACTATGGAATTGGTAGAAATGGTTTGAGTTGGGAATGGCAAGGAGGCGGCAGTGTTGTTGATCATGGTGGCTTGACCTGGTGTTGTGAGAAGAGAAAAGAATTGTAAAGCCGCGAAGAAAAAGACAAAAAAAAGGGGAAATGAGCTTTTAATCAATGGAATGTTTCATTTTGACTAATTCAATTCCTAAAGTTACCTATCAAATTAAAAAAAGTCAACAAATCAAAATTTAATATCCATTATTTGCCGTGTTGGCTTTTCCATTAGTCACCTAACGAAACATTCAAATTAGGACTAATAGTGCTAAAGGTTTCATAATTTTAGAACTATTTTGATAATATGAGTTTTAGGACTAAGTTGGCAAAACGTGAAAAGTTTTAGGACTAGTTAATATCTTATCACATTAATGCATGATGTTTCTAATCATACTGTCTTTGAAATCGCTGTTCATCCCAGTGCGGCACAACATCCATTGTAGTGTGTTTTGCATCAATTTTACGAGCAAGAGAATTGAAATTTTCGGACAACAGAGATGAAGACATGGCCAAATATCACCATTTTTCCATGTTACTAGCAAGATATATATTTTTAGGGTAAATTGCATTCGTAGCTCCTAATTTTTATTATTGTCCTATTTTAGACCTTAATTTCAAAATTTCACATAGCAGGTCATCAACCTTAATTTTATGTTTCATTTTAGACATTTTGTGAATGGAAAACGTTAAAAAAATGGAATTGAACATGTGGCATGTCATTGTGGAGCGATTTGCTAAAGTGGCATAATAATCAACTACTGGTAATGACGTGAAAAGAAAAAAAATAATAAAAAGAATAATAAAAGGGAAAACAATAATCCCCGGTGTCCTTCCACCTCCTCCATTTGCGAATCTTTGCCAGCCTTCAACCTCCTTTGTCCGCGAATCTCTTACCGTTGCTCTTCGTCAGCCAAGTCGCCACTGGGCCCTCCTTCATTCATACCCAAGCTCAAGCCTCAGACTTGAGATCTCGAAATCAGGGTGGGGGAGCAAATCAACGGACGACGAAGTCACCCTAAACTTGAAATCGTGAACAAATTGAGAGACGGTGAACAAATTGAGGGATGCTAAGATTGTGGTGGGGGAAAAAAAGAATCCGGGAGGGCGAACAAATCAACCGACGGCAAGAGGGCAGAAAAAAGGGGATAGATGGTGGTGGATTCGACAGTGTGAACAAACTGATGGGTGGCGGTGGATTTTACAGGGGATGGTGGCGCAGTTGAACGAGGATGGTTGCTCGGCTTGTGGCAAATAAATGATGGTGGGCTAGGACCGTCGGCGATGCCAGGGTGGTGGCTGGAATGGCGCTAGGTAGGGGGAGTGGTAGTCCATGGGTGGTAGTGGCAGTTGAGGAAAAGTTAGGGTTTTGGGGGAGAGAATTGAAAAGTTAGGGACCTAGGTTGCTATTTTTCTTGTTATTCTTTTTTCTTCCTTTTCCACATTAGTGCTACTGTGACAAATGATCTATGCTGGAATGCCACATGGCTAGTTCAGTGATTTTTAGAGTTTTTCTTCCGCTAAAGGTATAAAATAGCTAGAATAAAAAAATGAGGTTGAATACCTTCTATGCGAGATTTTGAGGTTATGGCCCAAAATAGGACAATAATAAAATGTTAGGGGCTACGGATACAATTTACCCTATATTTTTATTATAAGCCTTTAGATGTAAATGTACAACAAAACAATGATAGTCGACAAATAATGAAAAACAGAGAAATGTTTGGACAATACTTGCACAAGGTTGGATACCCATCAGCTGATGATTTGGAGAGGTTTTAACTTTTGCTTTGTGAAGCTCTTGTGGAAAGACTCCTCAAAGCAATACATGGAAAATAAGCATGATTGTGCAGTTTTTTGCAGTGAAGCACATGGATGACAGCCATTTGATTGTTATATTATGGGATGGAAGGAACTGCACTTTTAATGATTCTCTGACATGAGATTAAAAAGATGGTATCATTTAATTTTAATGGAGGTGATCCGCGGTTGCAGGTCCACTGGGTTGCAAGAAATGGAATGGTGGATTAATTGGATTGTTGCCTCACAGCACAACAGCACTGTACTGCCCCAATAGCTGATGGAGGATATGCATTTGCCTTTCTTATTCAGTCCTGTGATTCCAACAGTTTCAAAAAGAAGCTTGCTTTAGATAATTAAAAGGATATAATTACGTTTTAATTCGAACAACTGTTTATAATTAAATTGTACACTTAAAATGAAAGTTATGTGATTTAGATCATAAAAGGTACCAAGTATTTAGAACCCTGCAAAAAAAAAAAAAATCTAGAATTGTGTTTAAGCTTAATTATTTGTTCTAAATTCGCTACTACTGTCAAGTACTGATATAATTAATGATAAAATTCAGTGCATTCTACGATCATGCATGCATGCGTTAGATAACGTTTCACATAAAGTATAATTAATTAGTGTTAATCAGAAGCAAAAAATGAAATTAGCGTGAAATATGGCAGCTTTGAAGGAGATCGGAGGGGGTGCGTCGTGGGACCAATTAGCTTACAGAGAGTTGAAAATTGGGTTCGTTACGTCTTGGCTTATCGCCTTCATCTTTTGCTTAAAGAAAACGTATGTTTTTAACTTTTTCGCTTCCCATTCAATTATCTTTTCGGAAACCGAAAAAGGCCTTCAAATTCTCGTCATGCTGGTATATTCTTGCCTTCTTTCGAACTCCTAATTATAGGTATTAACTAATTTAATTTCCTTTGGAGGCTTCAAATTTTGAAGTTTTGAAGCTCAGCAAATGTAAATTGTGGGTGAAGGTGAATAATAATTTTATGTAATTATACAAAGTATATGACATATATGTGCAATTATCTAACTATTACTTGTTAAATTAGAAAATATATACTTTTTTTCTTTTATTGTACATAAATAATTTTAATTTTTCACGATTTTTCTTTAACTAAGAAAGGTTATATATATATATATATATATATATATATATATATATATATATATATATATATATATATATATTATTAGTTTTTGTGCACACAAGTAAACACCAATGCCACCAGAAAAGAGACCAGATTCTTCGAATAAGAATATTGCGTTAATTAAACAAACAATATACAGGCAAAACAAAAGGTTGCTTCAACTTTGATTTCAATTTCTGGAGCTATATATACAAGTAATCAATCAAAAGAATCATGGAGGATCAGCCATTTTTAACTGAAAATGGCGGGGAAACAAGTTGATATATTGGTCCATTTTGGATAGGCCGTTCTTTTTAGTCGTTGTTTCGTATGATACGAGATTCTCCACCAAATCGTATCCAGGAGAGGACAAGCTTTTAATTTATTAGTTTGATTTTGGGGCTCCAGATTTTGCACCAGAATGGTATGAATTTAGATGTCTAACGAAAGGCTCAACTTGTGCTCATCCCAAAACTACCTCCAATGAGAGCCTTACACTACAAGAAAACATATTTTTCACAAGGCACAAATTGTTTGTGATTTTCAGGGCGGACCAGCATTTGTAAAAATGAGAGGTCAAAACAAATAATTTTCTAAATTATATTCCTTTCGTCCCATATTGTTTGAAACAGTTGATTTTTGGTCATAGTTTGACTTAAATTTATTTATATTATTAGTTGTTAGAAAAAAATTTTAAAAAATATATTTGAAAACTATAGGTTTTTATTTATCATTTATATACAATTTTTTTTATTTATATACTAAAAATAAAAAATAAAAAATCATAAATTAATTGCTAAAAAATGAGTGTTTCAAAGAATATGGGACAGAGGGAGTATTTCATATGAGAGAATTTTAATAAATTTAAAAAGAAGCTAAAATGCATTAATTAGCCTAAAACATTAAGGTACAAGAGAAAGAGAATTCATATAAAGTGACCGGCAATATGGCGGTGAAATGGTTGCCAAATTGCCTTTTGGGCAACCGAATTGGACGATCATCAGGTGGTGGGCAAAACCATGGTCACCATGCAAGGGCTAGCTATCATTGGGGAACCGAAATGGCAACCACAAGAAACGGTTGCCAAAATGGGCATTGCTAGCGACCATTTATTTTAATGGATAGTGGCAATTGTTTACTTCGGTGGCTAATCTCAATTTGAATTAATCATTTTCTAGATTATATTGATAATTTTGGTTCCAAAACAACATCAATATTGATCAATTACAGGAGTTTGCCAGTGTTAGAACTTAGAATCAACTACTTCTTTAAAATTTTCCAGCTTTTGTTTTCTTTCTTTTTTCGTTGAAAATCCACTTAACCAGCCATTGAACACAAGTCCATTGATGCTGAGGATCTGCTTTATGGTTTGCATAGATATGAAGACGAAGTGGTGGGTGTAGTATAAGAAGTTGTTGATTTGTAGAGAGAATGGAAAGAAGAAGTGGTGGGTGCAGTATAAGAAGCTGTTGGTTTTGCAAAGAGAATGGAAGAATATGATGGAGGAACAAGGGAAAAGGAAAATGAATCCATGGAAGAAAAACATCTTGGGTTGATCACGAGGGAGAGAGGCAACGGAGAGGATGGATGACGTAAAGGAGAGAGATGATAAGGAAGATTTAAGAAGATTTTTATAAAAGGATTGATAGACTTTTAATCATTGATTTGTTTATAGATCTATGACTAATTAAATTATAAGGTGGGTCGATCACATGGATTTATGACATGGATCACAAAAATGATGGCTAAAACGGTCACCAGTTATGACTTTCTTGGTGACCGTTTTAGCGACCACAAGAAGTGGTAGCCATCCTGACAACTAACTACAAATGGTGGCCAAATAGTTGTTAAAAAGGAACTCCACCTTTTTCGCTATCGTATTTGTGGTGACAAAAAAAAATAGATAATGATCATCAAAGATAGTGTGGCTAAAACCTATTTTTTATGTAGTGAGTATAAATACATATTCCTACTATATTACTTTTTAAATGAGTGATTGTCTTGATGAATTTTAAGATTTAATTTGATCCCCCATCCTCATTTTTTTTTGATGAAATGTTATTCATCTCACTAATTGTAGCCCAAACGGTATTTACAATAGAAATAAAACACTGAGATACAGAGGACAGTTGGCTTAATTGCAAACCTTACAAAGCATTATAAAAATACCGTACTGGGAAAAAACCTTCTATAAATAATTTGGGTAATATCAATATTTATACCTACAGATCTAAAGAAAAAGACCAAAATAATAAACCAACAAACTAACTAGACATACCAACATATTGACTCAAATTCCAACACACTGTTGGACCAATGCACCATGATCCAAGCATAACACTTGAATGAATGCCAACAAAAATAAAAGCACAAAAACAGACTAAAAAAGTAACACAATATCCCCAATCCATTATTAGGATATTGCCTATTACCAATACAAACTTCGTATTATTTTCTTTGGGTTAGCTAAACCATTATCAATGAAATGACATATCACAATTCACAACCAAACCAGTCATAATGCTCTATATACACCAATAAAATTGTCTTCATAAGGATATGGATCGCCAGAAAAAGAAGCACATATGAAGAAAATATTAGCAATAAGAGTGATCGGGGTGACATAAAATAATATATTGATCGACTAGGCTTGGATCGAAAGCCAAGCCCTACCAAGACTGTAAAATTGTTGCAGTAGGGGCTAGGGTTTTTTTTTCCATAGGGGAAAGGAGAGTGGCTGAGTAGGCTGTGATCCCTCATCTTCTTAATTCAAATTTTATAGAGGTAAAAATACCAAAAAATCATTGTAGTTATAAGTCTGGACCGATTTAGTCATTATAATTTTGAATGATTTGAATTATATCACTAAAGTCCTAGTTTAGATCCAAATTAGCCATTAATGTTACACTTTATCACCAAATATGCCACCAGTAGTTAAAAACAAAACGGTAAATGCGAGAAATTGCTGGGTTTGAAATCTTGGGGTACTAATGTAACTTTTAACAAACTTTAGAAATTTTATATAATTTATTGTTTTTATTTATTTTGCGCGCCATCCACTGCATTAATCTTTGATGGATCTTCCACTGGTGATGCGCAAGCGATGCTGGAGGAGGTAGCGGTAGATATCACTATTTACAAACAAAATAACTACCACACCAAGAAATAGATGATTAGAAATACATCAATATTGGATGAACGAGTGTCATTTGATCAAGATTCGTGTTATTTGTAGTATCAAAAAGTGGTGATTAATTTAAATATCATTTCTGAAGGAATCAATAGTGGAACCGGTAAATGATAGAGGTGGTTGTCGCACAAAAAAATGAAAATGATAAATTATACACAGTTCCTAAAGTTTATCAAAAGTTACATAAGTACCTTAATATTTCAAAACCAACAACTTCTCATGTTTATCATTAGGTTTTTAACGGCTAGTAACATATTCAATACAAAAATGTAACATTAGTAGTTATTTGAGCTCAAACTATAACTTTAGTGATGTAATTGGAATCACTCAAAGTTATAGTTGCCAAATCAGTCTAGACTCATAACCACTGTGAGTTTTTTTGATACTTTTTCCTTTTATAGACAAATTGGTTTGTCTAGTGATTGTGCGATTCATTTTTTTCTATCGATTCCATTCACGATCACTGATTCACTAAACTTAACACTTTTCCAAAACTAATAAAAAAATTAAGGTAAATTATTTTGAGCATTAAAAATATACTTTCATACATGAATTAATAGAAACTAAACATATAAGGTTTAGTAATTTAAATAATTATTGATTACTAAAATTCTCATATTCTCTTGTTAACCATTTATATTCTTAATTTAAACAAATTAAAATGCTCGTGCGAAACATTTTTTTAACTTGTATCAAAATGGTAATTATTGGAATATTATATTTGATGGCATTTGTGTCTAATTAATAATTATATCCAATATCTTTACTTTTCAAAACCAATTTTTTTGTTGCTCTTTATTTTTGTACTGGGAATTAAAAATATTTAAATGTTTGCGTGTTAAAAGAAATAAGTATATGCAAGATGAGTACTGATTGCGTAAACCAGGCTTATGCCATAAGCCTTCCTTCGACTATATAACTACTGTCACTTTAACCCCTACCTATTAAAAACTAACATTCGGCAGACGCGCAACGATTTCTATGAAATTACGAGCGTGCAACCGCGTCCAAAACTCTTGAAATTACATCTTATGCCATCCAATAAATATCTGCAGCGCGAAACTCGAAACGATTCAACTTCTCCGAGAAGCTTCTGTTCCGTCGCGATTGATTGTTGCTTCCTTGTCTTCAGCCACTTAACTCCGTTTTCCGTTGAAACGCCGGACAGAATATCTGCCCTAGCCACTAAACTTCCGTCGTGAAAAACCTACCTAGTTGAAAGACGATAAACTGATTTCCGGTGTAAATCGGAGAATTACAATGATGAAGAGATCACGGGATGAAGAAATGCTTAGTGAGCAATTGTAAGTGCTTATCATTTTCCACACCTGTCCATCTAACATGTTGCATCTTCCATTGTTGGTCGTTCTTTCGCACCATAAACGTATTTAATCCCTGCAGAAAGTCGATAATAAGAGAGACAAAAAAGAGAGAAGCTCCTGAACAAGGAAAAAAAGAAAAATGAAAGAAAATCACACCGGTTGCCAAAGACGAACTAGAAGCATCTACGAGGAATAAAAGAACTGGAAAGAAGCCAGAAGAAATCAAACTTGAAAGGTATATCTGGTTTTTGTTCTTTTAACGGTATCCGTATGTTCTTCTATGTTCTTCAAATGTGAATGTGTTTGTTCTTTTGAGGAAGCACTGTTTGTCTGTCTTAGATCTCGTGTTTTTTACAACTGTTTGTTCTTTTGTGTTTGTTCTTTTAGAAGTGGCTGTTTGTTCCTTTAGGAGGCATTATCGGCTCTTTTGTACTCATGTGTTTGTTATTTTAGAAAGCAGACACTGTTTGTCTATCTTAGATCTTATGTTTTTTAAAATTGCCTGTTTGTTCTATTGTGATTGTTCTTTTAGAAGTGTCTGTTTGTTCTTTTAGGAGGCATTGTTGGTTCTTTGGTACTCATGTGTTTGTTCTTTTAGAAAGCAGACACTGTTTTACTATCTTAGATCTCATGTTTTTTAAAAGTGCCTGTTTGTTCTTTTGTGTTTGTTCTTTTAATAGTGCCTTTTTGTTCCTTTAGAAGACATTGTTGGTTCTTTGGTACTCATGTGTTTGTTCTTTTAGAAAGTACCGTTTGTACTTTTGTCCCTTCGTGTTTGCTCTTTTAGATGGGTATGTTTTTTTTTATTTAATGATTTGTTTGTTTTCTTTTAGAAACCTTAATTATTTTGTGTTTCGGTGATTACACTTGCGCCCCTACTTGTTCTTTTGTGTTCTGGTGCTTATTCTTTCAGAAGGCTATGTTTGTTCTTTTAGATAGGCATATTTGTTCTTTGAGAAAGCAATGTTTGTCATTCTTTTACATGTTCATTTTTTGTTACTTAAGTGTTTGTTTACAAAAGGCACTGTTTGGTCATTCTTTTACATGTTCATTTTTTGTTACTTAAGTGTTTGTGCTTACAAAAGGCACTGTTTGTTCTTTTTTCCTACTTGTACGTTCTCTTGGAGTAAATCATTTTTTTTCATTGTTTGCAGGTCATCTTTTACACCCAGGTGCTCTGCATTGCAAGTTCATGAGCTAATGCAAATAATATCAAACAACCCTGAACAGAAAAATGCTGTAGTGGAGCTTGGGTTTGAAAAGCTTTTCTATCTTCCCGGGATCACTATTAGGCAGGAGCTGATGAACTTTTTAATCTTCGCATTTGACTGCAACTCGTTGACTCTATGTATTCCAAACAAGAGGGAGATTGAGATTGACGCTGCTGATGCCCATGTATTATTTGGGATACCCTTTGGGCAGATCACTGTGTCAACATATGACATGTTCTTCACACCAAATTCTGATCGAGCCCCCTTATTTGCTTCTTGGGCGCAGCAATTTGGTGGCAAATCCCCACACCCGAGGCAACTAAGGGAAGCAATTCTTCAGGACAAAGAGGGAGGGGACAATTTCAAGAGGAACTTTATTGTCTTTGTTGTTACACATTTGATTGCTCCAACAGCAAAAGCAAATGACTGCACATGGAAAGTTGTGAAAGCAACAGAGGATTTATCATTTGTCAAGAATATGAACTGGGCTCAGTACTTGATTGATTCTCTTGTTTCATCAATTGAAAAGTACAAGCAGAAAAGTTCAATGGCCAACATTGGTGGATGCACCCTTCTTCTTCAGGTATTCCTCTTATCATGTCATAACATTATTAGCTCGCTATTGTTACAACTAAATAATTCTAAAAAGTTCATCCGCAGCAACTATACTTTGACAGATTTTGGATGAAGGGCCAACCAACTGTTCCTAGGCAGATACCAAAAGTGTCTGGATGGGACAACAAATTAATCATCCAAAGAATCAACCAAGAAAAAGCTGCAGGTTCCTTTGGACTGGGAAAGGTGACACTCTTTCTTCTTGTTTGTTCTCTTTTGTTCTTTTACATGTTACTGTTTGTTCTTTTAGAATCCTTTTTTTGTGCTTGTTTATTCTCTTACATGTTTGTTCTTTTGCACGTTCTTGTCTGTACTTTGACCATATGTATATGTTACTGTTTGTTCTTTTAGGCTTCTTTATTTGTTCTTGTTTATTCTTTTACATGGTAGTGTTTGTTCTTTTCCACGTTCTTGTCTGTACTTTTAAATGTTACTCTTTGTTCTTTTAGAATTCTCTGTTGTTATTTGTTGTATCAATTGTTATTTTATATTCTGTTGGTTGTACCTTTTATATCAATGTTTGTTCTTTTCCACGTTATTGTCTGTAATTTTACATGTTACTCTTTGTTCATTCCCATTGTTTTTTATGTTTAGGTGGCGGATGATATACTAGTTGCTACTGTCAGAAAAAAATGGTTGGAAAACTTGCAGAACACATCTAGAGAGGCTAAGGAAAATGCACAGGGAGAATCGGCCTCACAAGAGGTTGGAAGATTTTAGGAACTTATTGATGCTGTGTTACAGCATGCAAAGAGGGCTGCGGATGCCAATCGGGATTTGTTTAAGGCCATGAAAGATGCCATGGATGCCTACCCCGATCAGACAACAACCATTGCTGAATACATGGCAATGAGGACACTTGCACAAGAAGGGCCATCTGACTCTCAGTTCAGTTCAATTGCCCTCAACCAAATTCATGAGTTGACACAGCTGTGGGAGCGTGCAAGAGAACGATTCACACAACCACAAAGACACAGCTGTGAGAGCGTGCGTAAAGCAGGCTTTGATGATGATGGCGAAGAAGAGGATGATCAGATAAATGCAGAGGATTTATGTTCTGATGATTTGCAGAAAGATCATCATGATAGTGATGACGATGATGACTGTTCTCCACAGCCAAAGCAACCAGGGAAGCAAGGAGGCAATGAAGCACACCATGAACTACAGCCAGAGCAACCAGGGGAGCAAGGAGGCAATGAAGCACAGCATGAATCACAGGCAGAGCAACCAGGAGAGCAAGGAGTTGACACAGCTCTGGAAAATCCTGTTGAAGAAAAACATACAAAGAAACAGAGGATTACGTTCCTCTTTTCACGCAAGTCTGGTAATATTTTGAACAAACAACATGAATCAATTCATACATGCCATGAAGGAAAAAGAGATGAAACACAACACGAACCAGCTGGTATGTTCTTTTTTGCTTGTTCTTTCTTTTATTACTGTTTGTTTTCTTTCATGTTCTCCTAAGTTCTTTTATGAGTTACTTTTTTGTTCTTTTGGCCTTCACTGTTTGTTCTTTTTTACATTTTTGTTTGTTCTTTTATGTGTTACTTTTTGTTCTTTTATGAGTGACTAATTGTTCTTTTACCATATGTACATGAAGATGAAGGTGATTTACGTTTTGATGATCTGGAGGAACATGATCATCACAGTAATATTTTGAACGAACAACATGAATCAATTCTTGGAGGCCAACCAGCTGGTATGTTCTCGTAAGTTCTTTTATGAGTTACTTTTTTGTTCTTTTCACCTTCACTGTTTGTTCTTTTTTAAATTCTTATTTGTTCTTTTATGTGTTACTTTTTATTGTTTTATGAGTTACTAATTGTTCTTTTACCATATGTACATGAAGAATCGATTGCTATTCAGACCAAGAAACAAGTAGAGACAAATAAGAGTAAGCTTCTATTCTCTCACTATTAATTTTGTTAATGATTGTTTTCTTTTTTGCATTACAAATGATCTTCTACATTTTCTTTGCAGAACCTGTGAATTACTTGGATGAAATACCAGACTTCACATTGCTGTCGGACTCTCCAATTGATAATGTTGTTCCCAACTCTCCCATATCAAAACTCCTGACTGAGCTCCCAATATTGAGGCCTCCACCAAATACTTTGGATGAACAAACCAAAGAACCAGAGGTTGCTGCCATGCCTACCAGAGACATCAGCTTCATTAAAAATGAATTCATCCGAAAGTATGCTGCACATGCACCTACTGAAACGCTTACAGACATTGAAATTAAAGCTGTGGATAAAGCTCTTTCAATGAGGTATTTTTCCTGCAGTTTTGTTTGTTCTTTTGTGCATTGGTGTTTGTTTTTATAGAAAGCCTTGTGTGTTTTTTTAGAAGTGAGTGTTTGTTCTTTTGTGCAATGGTGTTTGTTCTTTTAGAATGCCTTATTTGTTCTTTTGTGCATTGGTGTTTGTTCCTTTCTGCACATGCGGTTTCGTTTGTCCTTTTGCGCATTGGTGTTTGTTCTTTTAGAAAGCCTTGTGTGTTCTTTTAGAAGTGCGTGTTTGTTCTTTTTTTCATTGGTGTTTGTTCTTTTAGAATGCCTTGTTTGTTCTTTTAGAAATGCATGTTTGTTCTTTTAGTCCCTTTTCTAAACTACTTGTGATTTATAATCTGTAGTTCAAGTTTGATTCAAATTTTTGATAATTCGGTTCCAACGGACACACTTGCAACATTACTTGGTGAAGGTTACGTTGAAGTACAAATTGTGCAAGTGTAGACATCCCTGCTAAACAAGAAGGAAAGCCAGAGTCCTCACAATAAAAGGGCTTTCATCACTCCTTTCTTATCAGTAATCCTAAACCACTGCTCTAATTCATTTTTTTTCGCATGTTATTGTTTGTTCTTTTTAGAATTCTATGTTTGTTCTTTATTGTGTCAGTGTTTGTTCTTTTATGTTCCTTTATCAGTGTCTGCTTTTGGATATTATTGTCTGTTTCTTTTCATGGTATTGTTTGCTCTTTTTTACGCTTCTGTTTGTCCTTTTGTATGTTGGTGCTTTTTCTTCCGTGTCTCTCTGCTCATTTCCACAAGTTCACTGCCCTGAATATCCTGGATAATGGGAAAAAGCAAAAGAAGAGTAAGAAAACTGTTCTTAAGGAGATTAAACAAGCGGGAGTTGAAACTTTGAGAAACTGGACTGCAAGCCAGAATTTACGGCCACTAGAACAATATGAACTGGTAGAATTTATTTTTTATTGTTATTACAGTTATGTTAGTGTGTATTATTTGTTATTGTTATCTAAAGTATAATTTTACTTTGATGTAGATTTTTTTTCCTGTCATCCAACACGAACACTTCTTCATTATACTGTTTGATATGAAAGCAAGAAAAGTCAAGTCAATTGACAACCTGCAAACAGTACAAGCAATATACCAGAAAATAAGATATGCACTCGTAAGTCGATCAATCTCTGGTCAATCTACCTGTTCTTTTATGTGTTGCCTCTTATTCTTTTATTCTGAAAGATATGTACATATCTTTTCTTGTTTTACTGTTTCTTCTTTTAGAAACCTTTTTTTAAGCTCGTTTATTCTCTTACATGTTACTCTTTGTTCTTGTGCACGTTCTTGTCTGTACTTTGACAATATGTACATGTTACTGTTTGTTCTTTTAGTCCTCTTTATTTGTTCTTGTTTATTCTTTTACATGTTAGTGTTTGTTCTTTTCCACGTTCTTATCTGTACTTTTACATGTTACTCTTTGTTCTTTTAGAATTCTCTGTTAGTTATTTGTTGTATCGCTTGTTGTTTTATATTCTGTTGGTTGTACCTTTTATATCAATGTTTGTTTCTTCTACTATATAACTATTGTCACTTCAACCCCTACCTATTAAAAACTATGACTCATTGAATGCTTTTTTTTCTTCTTGTTTCAGATGTTAATCTTCAACACCTACTTTGTCGAAAACAATATCAAACTCAGACATCCAATAACAGTCTTCCAATGCTTACATGTGAAGCTACTTTGGAAGGAAGTCATGCATAAAGCTGGCAAGAAAAATGAATATATGTTGAACGCAGTTGACTGCGGAATTTTCACATGTAGGCATTTGGAACTTTATGAGGGTAAGCAATTTGATTCTGACTTGGGACCAAATGACATAATGAAGATTCATCGCATCAAGATTGCAGCGGAACTTCTCCTTTCGGAGCATAACAGCAAAAGGAATATTGTTCTTCACGCCATAGAACAGTAGAGAAACAAACTCTTAGGTCAACTGTTATACTTTTGTATAGGGTTTTTGGATCTATACTGGTTGTTTCTATGCAGATTGTATATATTTTTCTATGAAGAAAATATGAATATCAAAGAAATTATTATCCTTTTGGCAATGAGGTTTCTGTTCCTTCATGTTACCTTCTATGTTATAAGGCACTGTTTGTCTTCCTTATATCTTGGTTTTTTATGACTGCCTGTTTGTACTTTTGTTCTTTTGTGTTTCTTCTTTTCAAAGCTACTCGTTGTTCTTTTTGAATGGAAAGTTTGTTCTTTTGTCCTTACGTGTTTGCTCTTTTAGTAGGGTATGTTTGTTCTTTTAGAATGCATTGTTTGTTCCTTTATGTTTGTTTTTTTCACTGAAACTCTTTGTAACTCTTTGTTCTTTTAGAAGGGTATGTTTGTTGTTTTAGAATGCATTGTATGTTCTTTTGTTCTTTTATGTTTGTTCTTTTCACTGTAACTCTTTGTTATTACATCAAAACAACTGTTCATTCCAATGCAACTTTTTGTTCTTACATCAGAACCTGTCTGTACTTTTACCTGATACTACATATTCATAACACTTGTATGAAAATGTTATTCCTCTATAGAGAATCATATAAAATTTCAGAGAAGAACAAACAGTTCCCGATGAAAGAACAAATTGCTGACCATAAAATAACAAAGAAATATATGAAACTACTTCTTTGACTTCTTCAAACCTGCTTTTCATCACAACTGATACCTATTTTTTTTCACTACATATTCATAACACTTGTATGAAAATGTTATTACTCTGTAAAGAATCATATAAAATTTCATAGAAGAACAAACAGTTCCCGATGAAAGAACAAATTTCTGACCATAAAAGAACAAGGAAATATATGAAACTACTTCTTTGACTTCTTCAACTGCTTTTCAACACAACTCTGAATACGCTTCTTGCTACGCCCCTTTGTCCTAACGGGCAACGGATTTTGTATTCCAGGCTCATCAACCCCAGACACATAACTGCTGCTAGGACCCATCGCTTGGTTAGAACTCAAACAAACACTCACCTTTATACTCAAATCTGTGACCCATTGTTCACATAAATGCCTCATATAAATGTCTCCTCCTCAATTTCTTGACATGAAATCACAACATCATATATATCTTTCATCAACTTGTTTCTCCAAAACATGCTAACAAACTTCACATTAGTTCCACCACCCATACTATCAATACACTTACCAGCTCTAGCATTCTTTGTCCACCTTCTCACAATATACGCAGTAGGAATTGTTGTAACATTTCTCACATTAAAAATTCTGAGGATATGCAAACAAAACCACCCATCTCCTCAAAATGCTTGCATGAACAATTTACCTTAATTGAATCACTGTTTCTGAAAGACACCATGCAGTAACGTCCTTCAGAATCTTGATTTGCAACTTCATACTCAGAAACACCATCAACCTCACTTAACAACTTGTAATCAGCAAAAGAACCAATCTCAAGCTCATCCTCAAACTCTTTATAGATACGAAATGTATATACCTCAGCAGCATGCATCAAAAGCGAACAACGAAATTTCACACTCAATGACCCTCGGTTACGAAAATCTTCACCAACCTCAGCATCTCTCCATTCTCTGATTCTCTGCTCAATCGAATGAAACATTGACAAAAGTGATGTCTGGTTGCTGCAAATCCCATTCAACATGTGATTTGTACTTTCACTTTTCTGGGTTGACAATATACCTACAAAAAGAACAGACATTAGTTCATAAAAGAACACCAACTAACGAATGAAAGAACATACACTAATACATAAAATAACATATACTAGTAACAAAAATATTGTAGATATTTTACACAAAGAACAAGCATTAACTGAAGAAAAACAAACAACAATATATAAAACAACACACATATATAGATGGGAAATTACCAGTTGAAAAAACCTCTCTGCAATAAGCAGGGCACCACCTCTCCCGCAGCGCAAATATACTCTCCAGCCAACTATTACCTTCTAAATCAAATGTCTCTATCATATTTGATCACCTTTCAATAAACTCTTGAACAGTAATACAACCATAAAAACACCGGCTCAAAGCTCTAGAAAATTATTTGTTGCTGTTCATTAACCACCCCAAATGTTTTCGTGTATTCTGTGAAATATGCCACAGGCACAACCTATGCTTAGAACCGGGCAAATGTCTCTCAGTAGCAAACATAATGGCAGTATCTTGGTCTGTCATAAAAGTTGATGGCTGAACACCTCCCATACTCTTCAAAAATTGATCAAACAACCACCCAAAAGTCTCCTTCTCCTCGTTGATCAAGAAGCCACAACCAAAAATAATAATATGCCTGTGATTGTTCTCTCCAACAAAGGGGGCACATATGAGACCATACATATTTGTTCTGTATGTTGTATCAAAAACAACAACATCACTAAAGCATTGATAATCTTCATACATACGTGAATGTCTCCATATAAAATTACCCAAACGACCGTCAACAACTTGATATTGATAGTAAAAATTGCCATCACAAACATATCTTTCTTTAAAACAATCAAACAATGACTGCGCATCAGCACTCCCAATCTGAATTGATTTTTCACGAGTAAAAAAATTGCATAAATTCTTTTTCGTAAACCCAACAGACTCAATACCTCCACATTCTTGGTACATTATCCTGAATGCATCTATAGCTCAAATACCAATTTGCATGAAAGACATCAACATATTCTTTTTACTATCATCTATATGCCTCGCAGCATGCAAAAAATGAGTCTGATGTTGTGGAACAAATGGATGACTATGCTGCCTATCATGTCTATCACACTTCTAAGTACCACTCATATCAATTTTAAACCTCACAAATGCCCTGCAATTAGAACAAAAATTGGCTCTTTCATGACTCCCATCAATCACAGAACTATGTTTTTCACCAACACAAGAACAGCAAAACTTCCTTCCACAACAAGAACCATCTACCCGACGACGGAGCCTAGTCTTCCTTACATCAAAACCATGGCTAAGACCATGCTTCCTGTAATACTTATATGCTTCATTCTCACCGCCAAACTCCATACCAGTTATATCAATCCGTTCAAATCTATCATCTTCAGAATAACCTACATGCAGTTCCATTATAAGAGCATATACAACATGCAAAAAGAAAAAAGTCTAACACATAAAAGAACATATGCATTTTTAAAAGAACAAACTATGTAGCATAAAAGAACAAAGTCTAACACATAAAAGAACATATGCATTTTTAAAAGAACAAACTATGTAGCATAAAAGAACAAGGTCTAAAACACAAAGGTACAATCAGTTCTGTAGAAAGGTACAAATACTAATGAAGAAAAGAACATAAAAGCCCAAAACATCAGTTCCGTAAAGACAACAGACTGTGAACCATAAAAAAATGAAGGCTAACTCATAAAAAGCAAACGTGCCAGACCAAAAAGCATATATATAAAACCAATATTAAAAACAAAAAAATAACAATGTCTAAAATAGCCAAGAACAAACAGTATTATTAGAAAGAACAAACAGTATTCTTAAAAAGAACAAATACAAATATAAAAAAGAACATGTACCTTCAATATGAATACCACATGAAATCGCCAGAGAGTTGGACAATGCACCCAAATCAGATCCCTCAACAGCAGATATCAAAGACCGAACATCTAATCCACAACCTAAATCACCAGAAACTGAGGCAAACATTTAAAAAACATTAAAAAACAAAAATAAATATCAAACATGAAAAGGCAATCCAAATAACGTTCGTACCTAAGTTAACAAAGCAAATAACGTCGGACGATAGAGTAGGAGAAACATTTAAATCTAGATCCATTACCGACCACAAGCAAACACCTCCATCAAAACAAGAGTTCCGAAACTTGTCCTTCAACGGCACAGAAAAGAAACTAAGATCGAAATCCACACCGAAGAACGATCGATGCAACCCGAAACTCGCGAGACAAAGTTAGAAGAAGAAACGGAGTAGAAGAAGAAGCAGAGCAACTAATACACACCGAAGAACGATCGATGGAACGCGAAAATCGCGAGATAAAGCTAGAGAAGAAACGGAGTAGAAGAAGAAGCAGAGCAACTAACTAACAAGAAACGACCCAAAAAAGAAAAAAACAGAAAAAGAGTAAATAGGTCATAATGGCATGGATGTAAATAAGCCAGCCGAATGTCAAATGGCACGGAAATGTGCGCCTGGCGCACACAAGAATTGGCCATGCAAGATTGTGGTTATATATACTCCATCCGTTTAAAAAAGAATGGAACATTTTCGTTTTTTGCCGTCCAAAAAAATGAAACGTTTCCTTTTTAGTAACCGTTTACACTCAATTTTTTATTTTACTCATATAATCTTTTACACTCATCTGCTCTTCATATCTCTTGCACACATCTAAACTTCCCCATCTGGTTCTCAAAGTCCTATCTGCTTCTCTTACAATAATGTATTGCCTCCAAATTTCTCTCTGTCACCAACCAGGGTGTGTGTGTGTGTGTGTGTGTGTGTGTGTGTCGGGGTGAGGAGGTGAAGGATCGAGGTGATGAGTTGAAGCAAAGATCTCCGATCAAGGGGATGTAGGAGATGAATCGGAGGATCTCTGATCGAGGTGATGTAGGCAACGAATTGGAAGATCTTTGATTGAGGAGACGTAGACAATGAATCAAAGTAAGGATCTGCAAGCGACGACACTGATTGATGCCTAAAACAGATCGTTGTCCTCCATTGTCTCCAGTTGCTCTGATCGATTGATTTGGTGCTTGATTTTTGAAGGTCTAGAAGCCGAAACGGAAATGGAGATGGGGACTGGGATAGGAACAACAATAAAGAAAAAGATGGGGATTGGGCTAAACTGAAGGCTGAAACACAAATGAAGTAAAGGATAGAGACCCAGTCTGGGACAGAGGTGGGAGGTGAAGGCGGAAAAAGAGAGAAGCCCGGGTAGAGACATGTGCTTCTGGGAGAGACTGGAGTGAGAAGACAAAGGGTAAAACTAGGCAGGGTGGTAAAAAGAGAGGCTACCTTAAACTTTGTGCGAAATGGAAACGTTGCAAGTGAATCAAGACGGAGGGAGTAATTGATAAATAAACATATGTGTATGCAGATATAATTGTTTAGAAACTTAGTCATCACATATTGTTAAAGAATTGTCAGATTTACCAAATCCTACCTATAATTGGATTTGATTATTGATTTTCAATTTACAAATTTAAGATTGGATTCTCGATTTAAATCCTGATTAAACAGCTATGATCTGTAGCATAGAATGATCAACTTTCAATTAAAGTTTGTTTTACCAATTCTCTGTCGATCGCCAAAAGCAATAAATATATTTCCTCTCTCTCAAAATTTTTGCTCAATTTGACTTTTTTAAGTGTTTTGACTTGAATTTATTAATATTATTGTCTGTTAAAAAAAATAAAAAAATAAACATTTAGAAACTACATGTCTTAATTTATCATTCATATATAAATATTTTTCATTTATATATTTAAATGTTGAAAATAAAAAATTCTAAATTAATTTCCGAAAATAAATGAAGTAAAGGAGTATCAGAGATGGAGAAGAGACGTCTTTGTATTTTCAAATTAATTAAACAAGCAAGAAAGATCAAATAATTAGTATTTGGTTACACGTAAATGACAGAGTGATCTGGGTGGGGATGGAAAATTTCGTTTTTAACAAATCTTACTAATTAATTCGTGGAAGAGAAAATCAAGATTATCACCTGAATAATATAAATCATGATTCTTAGCTTTTGTTTTCCTCATGTGCCAGGTATATCTTTTGTTTCGACAATAATCTTGTTCCCGCGGGAACATTGGGATTTGTTGTTCCGTGACTCCAAGACCAAATTAAAAGCTCGAAAATGACTCCCCCCAACACACACGCATATATTATTTACTAATATTCACTGTCGATCATAAGTAGTAGCCGCCTCATTATACTATAAAATCTTGGTAATTTGTTGACTTAAATACTTGAGTTTTTCCCACTCAATAGTTAATTAATTAATTGGTTCACGATCAATTTCTCATCCACCACTTTTAAGATAAGTGAAGATGAAATTTAAGTTTTGTAGACCATGTGTGTACTCAAATGAAGACTGTATATAAAAGGGTGCATTTTGTGGGAAGGTGAGAATGTCAGAAACCCCTCCATTCTCTCTTTAACCATTTTGGTGCGCGGCCCTTTTTGATATTAATATCCATGCATTAATTATTAGCTGAAATCAATGTGCATGTTTCAAATAATTCATTACTAGAAAAATGGAAATTTCCAACGGATAGCTGTTGGAAAATGCCGTTTTCAATGGATAGCCACTAGATATACACATCCATCATCTTCAAATATGTAGGAAAAGGTTTCCGGCAGCAATCATCGAATTTTCCAATAGAGGGTGGCTGTTAGGGAAGTCAATGGGCTGGGTTTAGGGAAAGTAGAATGATTCTCAAATCTTACTTATAATATAAAAACTTTACCAAAACCTTCATCGCAACCCGTAGCAAGTAAAATTTCTTTGCCCAAACCCGGCCTGTGTTGGACGGGTAGGGTCAGGTGTTGTACCTGCAATACCCGTACAAGTGATTATAATATATAAAATTGAAACTAAAGAAAACATGATATACTTGAATATATAACATAACTAAAAACAAAGTAGTCTAGTTATACGATTGTGAATTTTAGGGTTTCTTATGTTAGAATTATATTATATATTTGAGTTGTATAGGACTAGAATTATATATATATATATAATATTTTAGATACTTATATGCTATGTATAATATATGGGTAGGATAGGGGCTGAGTAGATCCCTAAACCTGCACCCTCCTTATACCCAACGGGTATAAAAAGAAAAAAAATACTTGAACCTGGCTCAAACTTGTTCAATTGAGAAAAAAAAACTCTGCCCGTTGGGTAGGATCGGGTAAGGTACCCATGAGTAAGGATACAAATTGACATTCCTAGTGGTTGTTGTCAGAAATTTTGATGGACGACAACCATCAGGAAATGCAATAGATAGCTGTCAGAAATTATTTTCTAGAAAAAAATTAAAATTTTGTTTATGTGTTCTATGTGGTAGTCCATTAAATGGCCAAATTCAAAACTTTGTCCCTCGTTCGCAACATGCTAGATTTTATGAACTGAAACTGTCATTTTGCAGTGCCTACTGCCTAGTTTCTTCATAGAATTAACGAGATGCATGGAGGCTGCGCGTTTCGGTGGTTTATATGATCATTGCATAAATTTATGGAAAAAAGTAGAGACTTGATATAAAAAAAAATATGCTTTCAAGTTTCAGCTCTTATAATTTTGGGACAAAATAATATTCATACATTGTTAGGTGGAGGCTGGAGTAAAAAATGTTACTATTAGAAACATAAGAGAAACAAATTATGGTTACCAATATTTGCTTTAGAAGAAAATAAAAAAATGACAAAAAAATTAGAGACCAAAAGAACAAATAAAGATGTTTAGGGACCCACATTTTATGTACTGGATGTTTTTTGTAATAAATTTTAACAATAACAGTGCAACACAAAACACGTTACGTGCTTCAAAACAATGCATATTTTGTCTGTTAATTAAAAACAATTCAATAAAAATTTTCAT